>CAUYQG010154798.1:0-14382 GCA_963574415.1 Tarsius wallacei
TGGTAGTGCGCGCCTATAGTTCCAGCTACTTGGAAGGCTGAGGCGGAAGGATCGCCGGAGCCCAGCAGGTCAAGGCTGCGGTGGCCGGGAGCGGCCACTGCACTCCAGTCTGAGCGACAGAGTGAGACTCCAACTCAAAAAAAAAAAAAAAAAACCTATCTGACCCTCTTCTGAAGCCGGTCATAAGACCTTTATGTGCGAGGTTCCCACCCTCTACTCACTCAGAGGAAAGAAACATCCTTATCTCTGAACACACAGGGTCACAGAGAAGAATCTGAACAAATAGGCTGGCTAAGTTTCCCCAAGTTTATTACCATTAGATTATACCATCTTTGTTCAATTATACTTCTCAACCATCATCCACTTCTTTCTCAAACTTAGCATAAAAATACATAGCTTTCCATGTTTCTTTGGGTCTTCCTTTCTAAAGGCTCCCATGTGATGTAAAACTTATACTAAACATATTTGCACACTTTTCTCTTGTTAATCTGTCTTTTATTACAGGTGCCTCAGCCATGGGTCAAGAAAATAAATTTTCCTGCCCTACAATAACATATTCTACTCAGAAAGTAATTTTCACCTGGTTTTTCAAGGGAGCTTGGAATAAAATATGGCACTTCAAATATCCTATCTTCCTCCTGTGTATAAGGCTAGAGTTATAGGTGGAGTAAAGCTGTGGAGCCAGATCAGAAAGAAGTCCTGCTGTGCATGAGAGGCAGAAGTGGGATTGTAGGCCAGGTCTTCCTATGCTCAGCCTACTGGGCTCTGCCTTATCTATACCTTGCTGGGCACCAGCATTATATTTTCCTCATGTATGTACAAGGACAATGCTTCTGGACCCTGGTGAAAAAGAATGGTGCTAAGGTTACCAGAATGACTTGCTGGCCTGGATATGGTCAGAGGCCCTGCCTTCTTCTGTTTCAGAACTTGTAGCACTTCAAAGCATTGTTGCTTTTTCTGCCACAGATCTGGCACATAAATTAGGAATCATGGTTTATGGAAAATAAAAATTTGTTATATACTCCAGGTCTTTTGGTAGAGACACTCACCTATCCAATAAATTCACTCTAACTAACCAAATTTAAAAGTAGCAGCATCCTTGACTAGGTACATTAGTCAGTGAAAGGAAATTGGATTGCACTTCTCATTTAAGAGCCTAAAACTCCTGGGCAGGATACTGATTTTTAAAATGCCACTTGAGGCTGACTTTTTTAGTGAGTGCAGCTGAAGAATAAGACACAGTCTTCCCAGCATTGCCTGATGTTTCCCATGTGTGAGGCTGAAAGGACTTTAACGTGAATGCTGCATCTCTTTGTAAATTGTGTTTTCTTTTAGTGTCCACTTCTCAAAGTAAGCTCATAATATTCACCTACAGCTCACCCAGTGTGGAGGTGAAAGATGTGGGGAGAAGGGCCCAAAGGGAGGATATATTTGGCACATGCTTTGTTTATGAGAAGAATTTGCTTCATGGTAGATTTGTGGAAGAAAATACAGCTTGTCTGATAAGATGTGGCACATTTCAGATGGGGGGTGAAAGTATTGGCAGGACACCATTGTTTGCCCCTTACCCCACACAGAGCCTTGGGAAGTCTGCTTGATAATGCCACATTGGGTGGCTTGGGAAGAAAGGTCAGACTGCAGACTGGCTACATTCTCATTTGTTCTTAACCTTCCTACTTTTGCCTCAGCATCAACCCTTTCCAGTACGTTGGGGCAGGGTTGGGGGGGTCATTAAAAACTTTAAAGTCTAGCTGTGGCCCAATTAGTATTCATTGATACAAAGGGCTGACTTTCAATGGGGAGGGAGATTTCACAGCTGTGGGTTGCAAAGTAGACTAGTTACTGTGAAAGATATGTGAAAGATTTTATTTTGGTGCTGGATTTGGAACAAGTGTAGGTCAAGAGAATGTGTCCTGTGCTCCTGAATGTGCTGAGAATACTTTGATCCAGGAGAAATAAGCTCTCACATTGATGTATGTTCACAGAATAATAATTAGATATTTATGGAACAAAAATCAAGGTATTGCTCCATGAAATTTCATCTGGAGTGTAACAAAGTAAGCAAGTCTATGGCTATAGATATAAAGTGATAATAACGGACAGTTGTGCCCGCAGTTATTTGTATCTGCATCAAACGCGTTGGAAGTGATCAGAACTTCACTCCTAAATTCATCCAAGCATCCTCTGGCCTTAAGCACCAACCCAGACTGCTTCCAGTTAGGGCATATTCAGAGAATGTTGATGTTTCCTTTCAAGTTAATATTAGCCCAAGTCAAATAGCAGTACATAAGCACATCTGAAAAATTCAGTATCATACATTCCAAAGCCAAATGGAATGTTTTCAGGTGTCTTCAGCTTTTGTTTTCTTTCCATTAAGATAAACTATTGAGAAGAGCTAGTCTGAATATGAAGCCATAGGTACTGTCTTTCATAACCAAAGGTAATACTACTCTGACTCTTGATTTTTTTCTAATTTGAAAATTTATTTATATGGAAATCCTTCCAAAGTTCTACAAACTACATGTCATTTATGCCTTTATATATAGATGGATAACTTAGTAAATGCTGTCAGGGCCATCTCAAGAAATCCAGAAACTGAGATTATCACACAGAGCCCATGACTTATAAGTTGAGTGGTTTGTTAAGCCTGATAATAGAAGATTCCTTCAATTCAATTAATTCACCCAACAGTGCACAAAATTCAGTCTGAATTCCATGGAGGTACAGAAGTGTCAAAGATATAACCCTTATCCTAATAAGGTATTTCAAATATTTTTCCTAAAGTTTACAATCTATGCTGGGTGTGGTGATGCATGCCTGTAGTCCCAGCTACTCAGGAGGGGCTGATGCAGGAAGGCTCACCTGAGTGTAGGAGTGCAAGTCCAGCCTGGACAACATTGCGAGATCTCAAAAAATAAAATTACAATCTATATATTTACCTTGGCTATGTTGGCTGGCTATGTTTGTGAAACTAGGAACTCTTTTTTTTCTCCCCCCAAAATCTAGAACATAGGCAAGTGGAAATCAAGCATCACCTTCTAGGGAGGCAATATTGCATAAGTTTTAAGGCTAAACAAATGGGGCTCAGTTAGATAAGTGAATCCACTGCTGATTTGTTTTAGGCAAGTCATCTAACCTCCCTGAGTCTCAATTTATTCATTTATAATATGGGAGTGAAAATATTTAGCATAATATCTGGCATAAAAGAAACATATAAGAATGTCCCTCATTCCTCCTTAAAAAAAGGTTAATATTCATATTTCTTTATATGGAAGTTTATTTAGTCTTTTGTCTGAAATTTTTTTTTAAAAAAGCAAATCTATAAATACTTTAACCAAAGAAATCGATTAGAATGAAGCTAAACAAGAAATCTGATGCCATTTAAAAAATTATTGTTACATTAGTGAAAAAGAGGTAAGATTTAGAGGAAGGTATCCAATACATATATTTGAATGAATGAATGAGAAGAATTGGAAGGAGAGAGAAGGGAAAGTGGGAGGGAGGGAGGAAGAGAGGGAAAGAGGAAGGAAGGAGGGAGGGAGGGAGTGATGGAAGCAGGGAGGGAGGGAAGGAAGGAAGGAAGGAAGGAAGAAAGGTAGGTTGGTTGATTCTCTTGAGCACCTATATTCTTTAATACTCTCAGTTCTGGGCTTATTTACTATATGATTCTCAGCTTGACAACACTGGGGATTAGTTGGTTGACTTGCC
The DNA here is from genome assembly GCA_963574415.1 of Tarsius wallacei. Lineage (NCBI taxonomy): Eukaryota > Metazoa > Chordata > Mammalia > Primates > Tarsiidae > Tarsius > Tarsius wallacei. The sequence continues at coordinate 3,709 of CAUYQG010154798.1, forward strand.
TTCTTCCCTTGGGCATCTTTAGGAAAGTCAGATGAGCAACCACACTGATATTTTTCAGAATACCTTAGCTTGGGTCTTAAAACAAAATTCTCATAAGAATCAGGAGCATTCTGCATGGAAGGCTGCTCTTCTATTAACTGGCTCCTCCACACACACCTCTCACACCCTCCATCTCCTGCATCAGTTCTTCTTAAGCTTTGCAATTCCCTTTTGTGAACTTCTTCATACATATAAACAGCAAGTTCCATTGAAGGATATTATTAGGATGAGGCCTGTGTAGGCTCCTCCCCAATGTACACTTCAACTGTAGAAAAAGATATTTTTCACCTTATGAAATCTCTGAACAGACTGTGCTCAGAATGGGGCCCCTTCTCCCAGTCGCCTTCTTTCCATCAATGGTCCTTTGCCTTAAAAGTGTATCACCTTTTTTGACTAGTAATAGTAACATAGTAATAACTTTGTTCTGCTTTTTAAGAAGAAATTGAAGTGCATTTCACAATTTGTTTCTACTATCATATCTGTGAAAGTATCATATAATTATACTGCATTTCTTTTTTCAGATTGGCAAGTTATGTGCCCATTCTCAACAACGCCAATATAGATCTGCTTATTATCCTGAAGATCTGTTTATTGACAAGAAAGTATTAAAAGTTGCTCATGTAGAACATGAAGAAACCTTATCCAGTCGAAGAAGGTGAGAGGTTTTTTTTTTTGTTTGTTTGTTTGTTTGTTTCTGTTTCCCCTCTATCTCGGCACACAATTAGCGATTGTGTTTTAGGGACAAAAACCATTGGCGTGAAGCTTCTTAAATATATATTATTTGGACTGGGTGCCGTGGCTTGCGCCTGTAATCCCAGCACTTTGGGAAGCCGAGAGGTGGATTGCTTGAGCCCAGGAGCACTTTGGGAAGCCGAGGGGTGGATTGCTTGAGCCCAAGAGTTCAAGACCAGCCTGGGCAACAGAGCAAGACTTCATCTTAAAAAAATAAAATAGGGTTCGAGACCCGCCTGGGCAAGCGAGACCTCATCTCTACAATAAATCAAAAAATTAGCCGGGCGTGGTAGCGCGCGCCTGTAGTTCCAGCTACTTGGAAGGCTGAGGCGGAAGGATCGCCGGAGCCCAGCAGGTCGAGGTTGAGGTGGCCAGGAGTGGCCCCTGCACTCCAGTCTGGGCGACAGAGTGAGACTCCAACTAAAAAAAAAATAATAATAATAATAATAATAATAATAATATGTATAGATACCATTAAATGATCTTTGGTAACTCAGCCCCAATTTCATTATCTTTCCCACTTTACTAGTTTCCAATGCTTAAGTTAGAATGCATTTTTTTCTCATCTGTTTTTTTACAGAAATTTTTCATATATAGGGAACTTTAACAATATTCAGTATTCATTGTGCATATTAAAAGATCTGTGAAAATGATGTCTTTCTTTATGTATACTTTCACAATGTCTACATTTACTTAATATTAACCTGGATATTTATGCATATTAACAAATATAAATAAAGTTAATTTTCATTCTCTATCAGATTGATTATATTTCATATATTTATATTTATCCTATTGATGGATTTTTTTGTGATTGTAAATAACGTAGCACTGAACATTCTTGTACATGCCATGTTTGTATATGTATGTACATAGATTGCACACGTGCCACTAAATATTCACAGTTGAAGGACATGTACATTGTCACTTACTAGATACTGACAATTTGTCCTTCACAGTGTTCAGTCGTACTCATTTATGTTTCTAGCAACAGTATATTTCTGAAAGAGAATGTTATTTTTTCTATGACTTTGACAAGTCTTTTATTGGTGACTGTTTAAACATGCCCTCTGTTTATGCAAATTCTTTTTGGGAAATAAAATTTTCAGATGATTCTGATACTCAATAATTACTCAATAAACAGAAATACTCGAACCAATGAAACACAATACAGAACCCAGAAATACATCCACATATTTACAGTCAACTCACTTTCAACAAAGTTGTCAAGAACATACATTGGAAAAAGGACACTCTCTTCAATAAACAGTGCCGGGAATTTTAAATAACTGCAAAAGAATGAAACTAGACCACTGTCTTTCACCACATAAACACAAAAGCCAAGTCAATAGATTGAACCCTTAAATTTAAGATCAGAAACTATGAAACTACTAGATGAAAACTTTAAAAAAAATGCTCCAGTCAACAGCAAAACAAACAAAAAAATAAATCCAATTAAAAATGGCCAAAGATCTGAATAGACATTTTTTAAAATAAGACATACAGTGGCCAAGAGGTATATTATAAAATACTTAGCATTTCTATCATTAAAGAAATGCAAATCAAACCACGAGATATCCTCTTAAACAAGTTAAGATGATCTTTATCAAAAAGACAGGGAATAATAAATCTTAGCAAGAAAGTGGATAAAAGGAACCCCTCATACACTGTTGGTGGGAATACAGAACCACTAAAAAAAAGCAAAACAATACAAAAAACGGCATATACATTTTTTACAAAACTAAAAGTAGAACTACCATAAGATCCAGCAATCTTATCGCTGAGTATTTATCCAAAAGAAAGAAAATCAGAGATACTTACACTACCATGTTTATTTCAACACTATCCACGACAACCAAAATATGGAATCAACCTAAGTATCCTTCAAGAGATGAAGGCATAAAACAATAGAATATTATTCAATGATAAAATATAAAAGCAATATAAAATTATTCAATCGTAAAAAAACTTGTCATCCAGCGCAACATGAATGGAACTGAAGGTCATTATAGACCCATCAAGCTTCCATTTTAATGTATATTTTAAAACTTTTTTATATAAAGAATAACATCCTATTTACATATAATTTGATTTTTTTCTCAGTAAATTATTCTGGACATTAGAAGTGCTAGTAGAGAGTTATTCTCTTTTCCACTTTATAGTTGCATAGTATGTCATTGTGGGAATGTATCATAGACGTTCAATTAATCTCCTCTTAATGTACATTCAATCTGTTTAAAATGTTTTTGCTAGCCGAGCTTGGTGGCTCAGCCTGCAATCCCGCACTTTGGGAGGCTGCGGTGAGTGGATCTCCTGAACCAGCCGGTTCGAGACCCGCCTGGGCAACTTGGCGAGACCTCATCTCTACAATAAATCAAAAAATTAGCCAGGCATGGTAGCGCTTGCCTGTAATTCTGGCTACTCGGAAGGAGGAGGCGGAAGGATCACCAGAGCCCAGCAGGTCCAGGCTGCAGTGGCCAGGAGCGGCCACTGCACTCCAGTCTGGGCGACAGAGTGAGACTCCAACTAAAAAAACAATGTTTTTGCTATTACTAACACAACAATTATTCACCTTGACCATACATCTTTTTCTCATATTACCAGTGTGTATTTGGGATTAATTTGTAGAAGTGGCATAGCTGGATTAAAGAATCAAAATTTAATTTTCTTCTTTTACATTTTGACATTTCTCATTAAGTTCATGCCTAGGTATTTGATTTTTATTTTTGCTATCATAAATGTATATCTTCTTTCAATATATCAAGCTAGTTCTTCCCCTTTATTTATGAAGGCTAATGACTATGTATTAATTTCATAAACCTCTATTTACTAAATTCTCTACTCTGTTATAGTAGTATTTTAGTTGATTCTCTTCTGTTGTGAATAAATGAGAAAGTTTATTTTTCATTTGTGTAAGGTGAATTGACAAACATAGCTTGCCCAAGACTGCTTAAAACTCTCTGGTCCTTTGTTTTCTTGGAGCAGGGTATAGACTGCTGGTCTCTAACTTTATTGCAATAGTTTTGAATAAAGTCTTCCTTACATGCTTAACTTTGATCCAATTTTTGCTTTGATATTTTACAGTTTTCTTCTGTTTGTGGGCATATATTTGTCAGTAACTCTCATTTTCCATAGGGACTTTATGATGTTCCTTGGTCTTCTTTCCAATAATAACTTTATGTAGGATTCAATTGCAATCTTTTTCTGCTTTTCATGTTTAGGTGATATGATTTGTTTTGTGCGTTTAACGGGAATTGGAAAACAGAATTGGTTTCCTAGCTTCAGGGACTTAGATTTTCCTTTTCAATTGTTTTTAAAAAGCGATAAAAAAAATATGTCTTAGCACTCTGATATTTGCCTCCTCTGATTTATTTCCCCACTTTTTTTATCTGTTCCATCTCTTCTCCTTTCTCCTGTTGTCTCTGTCTTGTTCAATTTAGATTGTTCTCCTAACAATAACTCTTTAAGGCAGAAGTTTGTCCTCACAGGGAGCTTCTGTTTGTTAGTTTCAGAAATTCACTTCCCCAGTCAGTGTTTGCTCTTTCCAAATTTCTGATGCTATTTTTAATACCACAAATTTGAACTTATAAAATCTTATCAATTTTAGCGGCAATGCTCAGATTATACACCCTCTTTGTTAATAAGAACCTGTTAGGTACTGTTCCATTTCAGAGTCCCGTTGCTGTCCTTCTTATTCCTCTTCCAAAGTATTCGATTTTTTTTTTAACTGAAGTAAAGTTTGGACATAAATATGTACTGATAACTTCTGGGTGATATAAGTTGAATTGTTTTCACCCCAAAAAAGATGTTAAAGACCCAACCCCCAGTACTGATGAATATAATGAAAATATTCTTTGCAGATGATCAAGGTAAGATGTGGTCATAGGATGGATCTTAGTCCATAGGATGGATCTTAATCCATAGGATGGGCCTTAATCCAATATGATAGATGTCCTTATAAAACAGAAAATTGTGTACAAAGTCTACTCAGCACTTAGACCTTGATCTTCCCATCCACCACGACTGTAAGAAATGGATTTTTTTTTGTTGTTTGTTTGTTTAAGCCACCTAGTCTATAGTACTCTGTTAAAGCAGCCAAAACTGACTACGATAAGCTTGGCCTATAATTTGCATTAATGTTTACATTTGTTAGAAGTTTTTTTTTACTGTTATTGTGCTGCATTGTAATTTCAACTCAGAAAGATACATCATGATTCAGAAAATATTCACTGCAGAGATGAGAAAAGATAACATGACTTCAAAAAGAAAAACATCACAAATTTAAAGTCAATAGAACTCCAGGGTCTGCAGGGATAATGAAGTCTGCAACTACAAAAAGTTGGCAAATCACCCAAAACATTAAAATGTGAAAAGTGCCCTGACTGTGAAAATATGGAAGAAAAGAACTTAATTGAGCTGGAGATCCTTTTGCTCCAGATCTCAGTGCCTTTTCTTGGCAACCACTAACGTTTCTTATCATTTTCAAAGTGGACTATTTGGTGCTCTCTAAGAAAGCAATTTGTAGTTTTATATAGAATAAGTACAAAATAACACTTGCAAGCTTAAAATTGATGAATTATATAGCTAAATGCAGAAAAGAGGCTGTAAATACTGAGACATCATGGCAAGTTGCATTTCTAGATTAGGGGAAAAAGCATTATGTTTCACTTGCTCTAAAGCTTGTAAAAAAAATAGCTGCAAATGTTATGACAAATATCAGGCACTGAGAAAAAGCAATATGAGCTGTTGGCAAAACTCTTTTATCAGACAACATGTTGGGCATCACCCAATTGCTATCACATTTGTCTGACTGCAGATTTTTTGCTTTACACTTGGATGAAACCAATTATGTACAGTGCATAAATCAGCCCTTGGCACTTCGTTAATATATATACAAAAAAATATGGTCACCAGATTTTGATCCATTCATCACTGAAGTGCAATGTTATAGGACAAGAGGTTTATTTAGGCCATTATATTGTGAATTGTAATGTAATCTAGAAAAAGTGGTTATTAGGATTGATACCAATGGAATTTAGTTTTGTACAGGAAATAGGAAATTAGTCATATAATTACACACTATTTGGGCCACAGAGTAAGGATGTCAGTCAACAATATATTGACTTGTCTTTTCATTTGTTTTAAAAAAGGATTTTATAAATTATAAAATTTATTAAACATTTTATATATCTTTGCTTTAAAATGACTTGATATTAGTTGCTTTCATGGCAAACGTTAATTATGTGGATTATGGGCACAAAAGCATGTAAATTATTCCTCTATTGCTGCCTTGTAGTGTAAGAACTTAAATGCTGATGTTCTCTGAATCTAAGCTTCATCTCTGCATTGAGATCATACTAAAAAATTAATGAAATTGCTCTAATTCATGACAGGTTATATGTACAATGTTTCAAACATTGGAAATGTAAAATTCCTAGTAAGAAACACATATACACATATAATTATTTGTGTGTATATATATATATGAATATATGTATGTATAGGTACACATACATGTAAAATATATACACATTTATTTATTTACTTATGTCTATAATCTTAGGGTGTGTACCAAGTCAAAGATCAAAGAATGCTCATAACTTAAAAAAATTAATAAACTTAAGCGCATTCCTCTAAAATATTTTCTGTGTACTTCTGGAGACCACACAATTGAAAAGATATTTACATCTATGAAACATATAAGAAAACATTATAAGAGATTTAAAAATATAAACTTGATAGAAACATAGAAAGAACAGTAAATAAAATATTTGAGCCAAGAGACATTTTTATCATAACTGAGCCATGAATTTTAAAATAAAATGTATTACAATGATGTGTATAAACATGGCTACCACAATAGAAAGTCATGCAGTACTCTGTACAAAAATATTGCAAATTAGTTATTGTTATTAGTTTTATTTTAAATTAAAGTATAAAAATGAAAACAAAATTATGTTAGATATAATTAAAATATTTGGTTACATGAATTATTTTCAACTGTGCCTTGTCATGTATGCCAGTACATTGATTAATCTTAACTTATTCAATATGAAGAATTGGTAACAGATGTTTAAGTTTAGTGTAACCGGTTTTATTTGGGGATAACAATTTCTCATTAAAATAAAGAAAAATAGATTTTAAAATCCTATTAATACTTTAAAACAAGCTCTCAAAATATAGCATATGTAAATTACATTATAAACAAACCAAAAAGTGTCAACAATTTTATTCATTTAAACCTAAATTTATTATAAATATTCTCAAGATATCATTTCACATTTAGTAAATTTAGTATAGTTAGCATTTTGTAAATCATTACCAAAATTATGTAGTTTCATGTGTGAATTTAATAATTTTCTATATTTAGACCAGACAGGTCCAACTCAAGCACCCAGAACTCACTAAGAATTGCAACCACTTACATCAAACCAGACATTGATAGATTAGTTTTACAAAAGCAAGGTCAAATTTCCCACTAGTTTTATATTGTTCCCACTTTTCTAAACTTTATAATAAAATATAAAATAAGTCTTATTATGTGCATGCGCTAACTATATTATATAATTTGTGTGTAGCCCAAGACAGTTCTTCTTTACCCAATGTGGGCCAGAGAAACCAAAAAGCTGGACACCCATGGTTTAGACAATTCCCTTAAAAAGTATCATAACATATACACAATTTCCATAATAACTATGGACCATAAATAAGGTATGTATATAATTATTGAAAAATATTATTCGAAACATATCCCTGGTCAGAAAATGGAAATTGATTAAGTAATATGCAAATAGTTATTACTTTGATTCAAACACCTGTGTTTGTAATTTCCCAGAAAAAATCTCTTTTGAATGTTCTTAGACACTACTCATTCCTCTTTTCACAATGAAATATTTGTTTCTCAGTAAGCAAACAACTTATTAAAGAAGTAGAATCTCATAGTTTAATTATAAACAGACTGATTTGATTATAGCGCTTCTGTTACAATTCACATACAATGCTTGAAATGTTAGATTTGTGATTTTCCTTTTCAACATTAGAGTTTCAAATAAATACAGACATATTTGTGAATATATAGTCTGAGTCCAAGTCTATCTCTTGTCAGTCTGTGACTACACCAAATTGACCTCATCAAAAAATCTATTAGAAAAACATCCTGTCTTTGCAATAACAATTGCAAGTTCGATCTTAAGACAAGACCCCTAAACTTAAGTTGACATAATTAGCCAATCTATTTTGGTAAGACTGCAGAAATAGCATCTATCTCATTCTCTTCTGATAACTGATGTTGGCAAAGTAGCATTATATTCTCCTTTATAGTTATTTGGACCATGTAGAACTCATCATTTATCTACATGCAAAAATAAGAAATTGAGCCTATACCTTACACTATGCATAAAAATCAACTAAAATTAGATTAGTTATGTAAATGTAAAACTTGAAATGATAAAACTAGTAGCAAGCAGGAGAAAATTTCATGACTTTGGTCTTAGGGATTTCTCATATAAACACCAAAAGCACAGGAAACAAAAGAAAAAAAATGGATAAATCAAACTAAAAAACTTCTGCACAGCAAAGGAAACAATCAGCAAAATGAAAAGGCAACCTACAGAATGTTAGAAAAGATCTGAAACTTCCATATCTACTGGAGTTAATATCCAAAACATAAAAGGAACTTATAAAACTCAATATCAAAAAGAACTAATAGCCCAATTAAAAAATGGTCAAAGGACTTGAACAGACATTTTTCAAAAAGACATAAAGATGGCTAACAGGTATATGAAAAAATGTTCAACATCATTAATCAGGTAAATGCTATTCAAACCACAATGAGGTAGTATCTAACATCTGTCAGAATAGCTGTTATAAAACATTAAGTAAAATAAACAAGTATTAACATAAACAACAACTGAAGAATTTGGTACCCTTGTACAATGTTGGTGGGAATGTAAAAACAGTGCAGACACTATAAAACAGTATGAAGGTAACTCAGTAAAATAAAATTGGAGCTATAATATGTCTCAGCAATCTTAAATTTTGATATTTATTTTAAAAATTAAAACAGTGTCGCAAATAAATATTTGCACTCCTGCATTAACCACAGCATTATTCACAATAGTTAAGATTTGGAAGCAACCTAAATGTCTACGAATGGACTAATGAATAAAGAAAATGTGGTATAAACAGAAAAATATTTGCATGTACACGAAATATTATTCACTCTTAAAAAAAGAAATTCTATCATGTGAAAACATAGATGAATCTTGTGTACATTATAGTGCATGAAATAAACCAGTCACAAAAATGGTACGATTCCACTTACAGGAGGTGTTTAAAGTAGTCAAACTCATCAAACTAGAAGGTAAAGTGGGAGTTGCCAGGGGGATGAGATATCAGCAAATAGAGATTTGCTGATCAGTGTGTATAAAGCTTCAGGTGTTGAAAATAAAAATGTTTTAGTGATCTGCTATGCAATGTTGTGATTAGAGCCAGTGATACTACATTGTTCTCTTCCAGATTTTTTAAGAGGAAGGATGTCTTGTGGTGCCTGTGAGTTTTTTACCACAATAAGAAAAGAATAAATAAACTACTTTTATAAAATGAAAATGAGACTTTAAAAGGTAAACACTCTCTAACCTATTTTTTCACTTTGATCTTAGTTTTCTTCTTTTGACGTTTTCCTAGTTTTATCTCATATATCCTTGTCAACGTAAATTTTCTTTACTTTTTAACGTTTCCCCAATGGAAAATTATGTGGATACATGTAAGTAGCAAAAATGATAACATGATGATAATATAATAAACTCCCATATGCAATTAACTACTTTCTACCGTTATGCATACATAGCCAACAGGTCTCAGTTCTCAGATTCCCCATACACTATTCTTAAGCTTCCCGACATCACAACTTAAATAGTATGAGGTAAAGTCAGGCAAAAATAATATTGCATCCATGAATACCTATGAGATGACAATTGTTTTTAAAAACCACAACCATAATGTCATCCTCACAACTTAAAAGAAAAAAAAAATAACATCACTCAAGCTCATCAAATATCCAGTCAGAAGTAAAAGTGTCTTATTTTGAGATAATGTTCTGGGAAAGAAAACCACTTTATATTTCTTCATTTCTAAGATATATGTCTTTTATTTATCTTTCTTGTTTTATAATACTGGCTAGATACTCCAAGACAGTTTTTGAGTAGAATTAGTTAGGGCGAACACTTTTTCTCCATTTCTAGTTTTACAGATATGTTCTACTTTTGTAATTAAGTATAATGTTAGTTGAAGGTTTTTTTTGTTTGTTTGTTTTGAGTTGGAGTCTCACTCTGTTGCCCAGACTGGAGTGCAGTGGCCGCTCCCGGTCACCGTAGCCTGGACCTGATGGGCTCCAGCGATCCTTCCGCCTCAGCCTTCCAAGTAGCTGAAACTACAGGCACGCGCTACCACGCCCGGCTAATTTTTTGATTTATTGTAGAGATGAGGTCTCGCTTGCCCAGGCGGGTCTCGAACCCGTGGGCTCAGGCAATCCACTCACCTCAGCCTCCCAAAGGTGCAGGATTACAGGCTGAGCCACCGAGCCCGGCTTCTTGTCTTTTCTTTAGAGTTTTACCCTATGTTTTCTTCTAGCGGTTTTACAATCTCAAGTCTTACATTTAATTCTTCAATTCATTTTTAGTTGAGTTTCTAAATATAATGTGAGATAAAGTTCTAATTTCTTTCTTATGCATGTGGATATCCAATTGTCCCAACAAAATTAATTGAAGAGATGTCTCATTCTCCATCCTCTTTTGAGCATCTTTGTCAAAAGTCAGTTGAGTATGAATGCTTGGATTTATTTCAGGATTGTCTATTCTGTTTCACTGGAAAATGTGTCTGCATTTATGCCAGTACCATGCTATT
>CAUYQG010154800.1:0-27848 GCA_963574415.1 Tarsius wallacei
CCCGGCTGATTTTTTAATTTATTGTAGAGATGAGGTCTCGCCAAGTTGCCCAGGCGGGTCTCGAACCAGTGGGCTCAGGCAATCCACTCACCTCAGCCTCCCAAGGCACGGGATTACAGGCTGAACCACTGAGTCCGGCTATGACTAGTATTTCAAAGAAGTATCTTACATACCTCAAGTCCCTGAGTTGGTAACTTTACCTTGTTAAATATTCTACTTATTGAGAAGGAAGAAATGTCATGCTTGCCCTTGTCACTCTGAATAAACTCTACTAAGGCCAGACAAATCAAAAATAAATGATCACAATAAAACAGCAATTTTTACTCATTTGGAGAAAACCTGCTTATTTTCTCCTGTGCAAATTGATACATATTGTTACGGTCTGAATCTATCCCTCAAAGTCATGTGTTAGAAACTCGACCCCCAATGAAACATTGTTCAGAAGTGAGGTCTACTATAAGGTGTTTACTGCATGAGGACAGAACCTTCATGGATCCATCATCACTGGATTAATGATACTATACAAAGGCGTGCTAGAGTGAGTTAATTCTCTTCTCTTCCACTGTGTGAGGAAACACTGTTTCTCTTCTCTGGAGGATGCAGCAAAAAAGAGCCATTTTAGAATCATAGACCAACCTACCGGTCTCTTGATCTTGGACTTTCTGGCTTTCTAGACCTGTGAAAAATACATTTCTGTTCTTTTTACATTTTCTGATCTCAGGAAGTCTGCTATAGCAGCATAAAACATACTAAGGCATCAGTCTATTAATTTGCCTCTCGTAAACAGATTATTAACATCAAAGGCAACGTCATAAAGCTTGAATGTCTTAACTCATTCTCACTTTACTGAACTCATGGGCAAATCCTAGATAATTGAAATACAGGACACACCCTCATGATACTCTAAAACCCTATATTTCTAATTACTGGAAGTATTTTACCAATTCATCTGCATATATGATATAAGAAAATGTCGAGTGTATGAAGTAATCTTTGCTTATAGCTCTTACTTAGAACGCAGGGTCCTATGACTTTTATATAGAGGGTAATGGTAAGATTAACAAAGATGTTCACTGAGACACTATGAACATGGGATCAATAATGGGTGATGCTTTGCAAATTTCTTGTAGCATGACTAAACCACATATTTAAAAAAAATAAATGTGATTCAATAGATTAATTCACTTGGAAGTTTTCATTTTTCGGGTTTATTTCTTATGGTGGCTTCAGTTTTGATACTGACAAAGTTTAAGCGCAATGGCTATAGAGAACTTGCTACAGGGCCCCCAAATTTCCAAAAGGCTTCCCAAGAGATAGAAAGATATTTGCTTTATTCTCCTAAATTCTCTCAACACCCTTATTGGAATGGTTTATAAATAAAGTTTATTGATGGCTGTGGTGTCAAAATTAAAATTGTGCTCACGTATGTTTGTTGCAGCTCTATTCTCAATAGCAAAAACATGGAACCAACCATGTTGACCATCGAAGCTGGACTGGATAAAAAAAATGTGGTACATATACACAATGGAATATTATGCAGCCAAAAAGAAGGTCAAATATATGAACTTTGCAGCAGTCTGGATGGATTTGGAGTCAATCATACTCAGTGATTTATCACAGAAACAAAGAACAGAGTATCATATGTTCTCACTCATAAGAGGACCTTGAGCAATTGTAATGCTATAGGAAAGCAATTGACAGTATTGGGAAACTGTCGGTGGTGGTGGGGGGCGGCGGGATTGGCAGTTGAGGGAAACTGCTAGGGGAGGGAGGGGGCACACCTCATCAACATGGGTACCTGCATAATCGACGTTTGTATACCTAGCCCTGGATTATACCCCACATCTTTATAATAAAAAAAAGAGATTTATGCAGCATGTTTCCGGAGGTTTCACAAGCCACATATGTTCTTGTAGAAGGTATTCTAACCATAGTCTTTGCTCAGCTGTGGGTTAATTAATATGAGTGTCTATGATAAGAGCTCTCAATATTGTAACAACAAGGCTGGGCACAGTGGCTCACACCTATAATCCCAGCACTTTGGGAGGCCAAGGTAGGAGGATTGCTTGAGCCCAGGAGTTTGAGAGTTTGAGACCAGCCTGGGCAATATAGCAAGACCTCGTCTCTAAAAAAAAAAAAAAAATCAGCTGGGCATGGTGGCATGAATCTGTAGTCCATTGCATTCCAACCTGGGCAACAGAGTAAGACCCTCGACACACAAAAATTATAATAACAATATTAACTATATCATCTAGCATTTATCAAATGCTAACTTCTTGCTAGACGTTTTCAATTTATTTCATTCTCATAATCAGTATATTTGTTATTGTTGTTACAAATGTAGAAATTGCAAAACAGATAGGTTAAGTGACTTCCCAGCACCCAGAGCTAGCAAGTGTTAGGGCAGAAAGCAAAACCAGGATGCAGATTTCATAGCCAGGCCTCTAAACTACTTTGTCTCTATTGTGCTTTCTCTTATAACAATGCTAGGAAGTTTGATTTGGAAGGAAAATTTCCCATGTGTCTCACATGTCTGCGGCACCCTGTCTTTCCCCTGACTTACACTGCTCTCAGTTATTAAACTACTTGTAAATGTCGGCTTTACTCACTTGGCCAGGCAAGGAAGCCCTTGTGGCTGTTTGGTCCTCCCTATCTGCCACTCCAGCACTGGATCTGATACAGTGAAGATGCTCAGTGCATATTTATAGAAATGAATTAAGATCAAAAATCTGTCAAATGGGAATAGCAATAACTTGAGCTGGTGTATTATCTCTTTCATTGGGTTGTGAGAGCCAGGGAGGAAGAAATCCATAATCATTATAGTAACATTAATTGAGGATGCGGTCTGTGTCAATTATCACATTAGCCTTAGTTTAGATTTTTTTTTTTTTTTGAGTCAGAGTCTCGCTCTCTCACCCAGGCTGGAGTGCAGAGGCACCATCATGGCTCCCTGCAGCCTCAACCTCCTGGACTCAGGTGATCTTTCTGCCACAACCTCCCAAATATGTGGGACTACACGCGTGCCCCATCATGCTGAGCTAATTTTTGTTGTTGTTGTAGAGACAAAGTCCCCCTTCTGGACTCAAGTGATCCTACCACCTCAGCATCCCAAAGGGCTGGGATTACAGGCATGAGCAACTGCACCCAGCCAGTTTAGACTTTTTGAGCATACGATTTAAATGATAAACCATAAAAATCAATGTCATGTGGAAAGGCGTCTCAAGCAGCTTGGAGACTAGTCAACTGGAAAGGTAGCCATTATAGTAATGCAAGGAACAGAGGGTAGAACCTCCAGCCTCAGCCTCCCAAGTAGCTGGGAATGTGGGCTTGCACCACCACGTCTGGTTAATTTTTTGATTTTTTTGTAGAGACAAGGTCTTGCTGTGTTGCTTAGGCTGATCTCAAACACCTGAACTCAAGCTATCCACCCACCTCAGCCTCCCAAAGTGCTGGGATTATAGGCATGAGCCACTGTGCTGGCCTACTAATGGTTTCTACGGTGGACACCTGTGTAGATGGTGATGCCATTTCTCTGAAAAGATTAAAAATAGGGCGGGAGGAGGACGTTTGGTGATGGGGGTTCAGCGTGGCAGATGAGTTGGTTTGGGAAGTGTGTCTTTGGGAGTGATTATCCACTGATGAGGTAGAAGGCCCAGAGGGCAGCTGGAACAGTGGAAACACAGGGCTGGGGATTAAACACTATGTAGGCTGGAGAGTTAAAATTCTCCGTTCCAGAATAGCGCATATGTCAGAAGGTGGAAAGGCATGTCTAGTACATCTTAGGGTTTCCTCTGAGTTTTAACTCTCAGTGACTCTAGGTAGGAAATCAGACTAGATGCTAGAAGTCAGTGTACTTCTACCAATTTTTGTTCAGAATGAGCTGCTTTCCATCAGCTCACCAAGTCTTTCCTGGTTTCGCCTGGCTAGTTTATGCAATTCATTCTCAAAAACATGCACTCTCCCATATTTAAATAAAACTTCTTTCCCTGAGGAAAGTTAGAATTTTAACATCCTAAGACTTGCCTGCCGGCTACTATATGTCCCCAGCAGGAGAAAGCCCCTTTGTTACCGGGTTATCTACCTTGTAATTTGGACTTAAATTTAAAATTACTGTGTAGGTTGCAGCTGCAGTCTGGGGCTTTGTGCAAAGCCTGCATCTTGGCCCTTTCCTCCATGACATCATCGCCTTTCTAATTACAGAGAGCTTCACTTTTACTTAAGTGACAAAGCAGAACAATAGGCACTGGCATCAGGGAGGCTTTGGCATGAAGAAATCAATGGGCAGACTTTTTTTATCTCATTGGAAACTCACAGAAAGGAAACATTTTCCTTCTTTCAGTTTAACGGCAAAAAGCAGTTTTGAGGCCGGGCGGGGTGGCTCATGCCTGTAATCCCAGCATTTTCGGCGGCTGAGGTGGGAGGATTGCTTGAACCCAGGAGTTTGAGACTAGACTGAGCAATATAGCAAGACTTCGTCTCTACAGAAAATCAAAAACTTAGCTGGGCATGATAGTGCGCGCCTGTAGTCTCAGCTACTCGGGAGGCTGAAGCAGGAGGATCACTTGAGCCCAGGAGGTCAAAGCTGTGATGGGCTATGATTGTGCCACTGCATTCCAGCCTAGGCAACAGACTGAGACCCCCAACTCAAAAAAAAAAAAAGCAGTTTGGGCCCTCTGTATCACAATACATGTACATTCTGGCTTTCACTAGGGCAGAAAGTTCCCTGAAACCCTGCAAGGGCAGCTGTTTCTCATTACAAAGAATATATCCCTGATGAAGGTGATAATGTTTCCAGCGGAGCCTGTTCTGGACGTCCTTCTGCACTGAACTTCTGAACCCTTCCACTTCCTGCTCTCAGAGGAAGTCTGCCCTCTGAAATGCTCTTATGTTTCTCCCCTCTTTGCCCAAACTTTCAGTTGATTGTGGAGACTTTCCAGAGTTTACATTCTGGTCTCCACCTATCCCGCCCTCCCAGCAACCTACAACCAGAGGAGAGCCCCCCACCTCCCAGTAGTTTCTGTGGTTTTTATACGAATTATTAAAGCATATTTTCAAACAGAGTAATGAGAATGAGTTTAGGACAATTTGCTTCTTCATTCTAACTTGAAAATCCATCATTCACTCACAAGGATTTCAAATTACATCAGTAGAAAAGAGGAGGCTATATTCGAGATTAAATAAACACTTTTGTTTATTAAGCAACTGGATCCAAGTATCAAACTGAAAGATATAACATTGTTTATGGTTTTTGGGAAGAGAGTAGCTTGATTTGCTAGTTTAGCCATAACAACATTGAACATTTAAGTTAATTCTTCTAAGGTTTAGCATAGGCATAACTATCATCCTAAGATTTCTTTCTCCTATACTTCTGTGTTGAATTCTCTGAATGCCTGATCTCATATGCAGTGATCTTAAAACATGGCTGCAAATTGTGTGACTATTTTTCCATTAGTGGTGGTGTCTGTGTCCTCGCCCCTTGGATTACATGGGTTCGTGACAACTCTAAACTATAGAGGATGGCAGAAGTGATGCCATATGAATTCTGAGACTAGATCATTAAAAAGCCTTGAAGCTGTCTCTTCACTGGGAACACTTGCTCTAAGAGTCCTAGGCTACCATGTAAGAAGTAATCACCCTGAGACCACCATGCTGGAAGAACACATGCAAATATTTCTTTTATCTCTTTTTTTTTGGAGTAGGAGTCTCACTCTGTTGCTCAGGTGATCCTTCCGTCTCAGCCTTCCAAGTAGCTGGAACCACAGGTGTGCACCACCACACACAGCTAATTTTTTTTCTTTTTTTTTTGAGTTGGAGTCTCACTCCATCACTCAGACTGGAGTGCAGTGGCATGCTCCCAGCCACCGCAACCTTGACCTGCTGGGCTCCAGCGATCCTTCCACCTCAGCCTTCCAAGCAGCCAGAACTACAGGCGTGCACTACCATGCCCGGCTAATTTTTGATTTATTGTAGAGACAAGGTCTCACCAAGTTGCCCAGGCAGGTCTCGAACCCGCAGGCTCAGGCAATCCACTCACCTCAGCCTACCAAAGCATTGGGATTACAGGCTGAGCCACTGAGCCTGGCCTATTTTTTTGATTTATTTTAGAGACGAGGTCTTGCCAAGTTGCCTAGGCTGGTCTTGAACTCCTGGACTCAAGCAATCCTCTTGCCTCCACCTCCCAAAGTACTGGGATTACTGGAATGAGCCACCATGCCCAGACAGATGTTTCAGTAGGCAGTCCACCTGAGCCTGTCCTTAAGCCGTGGTGACCCGGGTGTCAGACATGTGACTGAAAAACTCATCCCAGAAGTAGATCTTTTGGCTTCAGCTATTCCAGCCTTCATCCCTTTGAGTTACTCCCAGTCATTTGAATTCTCTCAGCTGAAACCTGAGATATCATGGAGGAAAAAACAGCCATACTTGCAGTACCCTTTATTAATTCCTAACCACATAATAATTTTGTCATGCCACTACCTATTGGAATATGTAGTTGACATATTACATTTTCCTTCTTTCTTCCTTTGTCACCTATGCTTGCTTGTTTATTCTCTTGTTTTAGTGGAACATATCCATCAGTGTTTTTCTGAGAAAGTATATATGAGAAGTAAGTTTTTGAGTATTTTTTTGTCTGAAAATGCCTTCATTTTAACCACTTGTTTGGTTGATACTTTGGCTGGGTATAGAATTGCTATATGAACACTTTAAGACATACACCTTTGACTTCTCTATGTCTCTATGAGGAAGTACAAAGTAATCTGATACCCAATCCTTGATATGTCATTCTCCCTCATCCACCCCTCTCACCAGGAAGCTTTCATATTTTAAACACACACACACACACACACACACATACAAAACATAGGTGGTATGAAATTTCACAATGTTTTGATGACACTCAGTTCTTATTTATTTGTGCTAGGCTCTCAATGAGTTTCAATTTGTAGACCTTTTTGTTTTAGAATATATCCTTATGTTATTTTATGATTTTCTCCTCCGTTTTCCCTGTTCTCTATTTCTGAAACTTCTATTTATCAGGTAGTGGACTTGCTAAACAGATTTTTCTTATCCGCTTGCTTCCATTTTCTACATGTTTGAGTTTTATTCTCCTTTGGACCATTAGTTGTACAACTTCATCGGGTGCCAGATAATGTCAATCATTTCCTATGGGGTTGTTCAATAGGTCTGTATGCCTGATTTTTCTTCATTTGGGCTATGAGAACATTTTTCAGTTTCTTTTGATGTGCTATCTTAGTCTTGTTTCATGTACTGTCCCTTATGGTTCTGTGGATATTAATTTTAATTTCTTTAAACTTGTTCTTCTTCCTGATTTATCTTCATCTCCTATAATTCCTTTATTTGTGTGTGTTTTGGTTTCTGTCTCTCATATTGCAGGCTTTCCTTGGTTGCATGTTCACATTTAAGACTAAAGCATGGGAAATGTAAAATCAGAAGCTTTGTGAGCAGAAGTGGAGCTTGGTGAAAGCTGACTTCCACTTTGGGGTGTGGGGTGATTTTTTGTTGAGTTAGATTTAATGTTGGTGGACCTCTAGATATTAGCACCTATAGAATCTTTCTGTGAGACATTTGCTTTCTCCAGTTACCACTCCACAATTTGCATTAGTGAGCTATTGTTATAGCCACAAACACCCCCAAATCTCCATGGCTTACGACAACACTTATCCTTTGTTTAAGTTACATGAGAACTGTTGCTTTGCTGGGCTCTGCTGGGCTTAGCTCCAGCATTCTGGCACTCAGGCTTTAGAGAAGACGCCATCTGGGGAATGTTATTCTCCTAGTGAAGGACAGTGGCACAATGAAAAGGACTGAACCACAGAAGTGCATTGAGGCATCTGCTTAGACATGTCTTATGTAATATTTGCTCACACTCCATTGGCCAAAGCAAGTCAAATGGCTATGTCAAAAATACATGGATGGAGAGGCAATTCCACCTATAGGAAATTAGAGCAAATACAGGCAGGGAAATAACAATTATAAACAAATAACCAAAACTATCACAGCATCTTATGCTGACTGTTTCATTTCTCCTGTTCTCTATATCTTTGTGAATTTATACTGTTTTGATATTCTATTATCATTTTAGTGGGTTTAAGAGAAGATCAGAAGTAATTGTGGGTGTTCGGTTTTTAATAGTTTACCTAAAATCTGTTGTTAATTTAAATTCCAGGTGATATCCATATTGGTGAGCCAAACTTAGTATTTGTCAGAAAGAACTCTTGTATGAAAAAAGGAAGAAATAAGAGTCAACACTCATGTTTGTTTGCTTCAAGTTCAGAAAATAATGCATATGGAACCAAGGACAGTGTTTACCTGGAGGTAGAGATGGGTAGTGGTGTACAGGATGTGGAATATGGCACATAGGAATGTCAGGGAGATTTCCATTGTATAACAATTGTACATTCTTTTTTTTTTTTTGCTTGTTTGTATCATGAAAATGTATTACCAGAAATTTAAATTCATGAGTAAATTTTAGCAATGGTAAGCCTTAGAAGAATTAAATTTTTAATATTGTTGTGATATTCAATTAAGACTAGAGAAGCAAATCTTTTCTAAACTAACTCTCATTATTCTGTCTGGAAGCATACTTTAAACATTTATATATTATTTTTATTTATTTATTTATTTTTGAGTTGGAGTCTCACTCCTTCGCCCAGGCTGGAGTGCAGTGGCATGCACGCTCACAGCCACCCCAGTGTCGACCTACTGGGCTCTGGCGATCCTTCTGCCTCAGCTTTCCGAGTAGCTGGAACTACAGACGCACACTACCACACATGGCTATTTTTTATTTTATTGTAGAGACAAGGTATCGCCAAGTTGCCCGGGCTGGTCTTGAACCTGTGGGCTCAGGCAATCTACTCACCTCGGCCTCCCAAAGTGCTGGGATTGCAGGCTAAGCCACCGAGCCCAGCCTATTTTTATTTTTCAAAGTGAAAAAAAGTAAGAGAAAAAGAAACTCATAAAAAAGGAAAACAAAACAACCTGTTTTGTTCTTTCCAGAACATTAGCTGAAAGTACTAGAAGGCAGAGGGAAGTTGGGAAAATAGATTCACTCCAAATGTCACTTTTCTGAAGATCTTTTTATCCCATCTCCCACCCACTCCTGTCCCAGGAGAACTAACATTTTATGTCTCTGTGTAGAGCAAAGCTTTGTTCATGTCTACACCATGACACTCATAAATCTCTAATGCAATCATTGATCTATGTATCTCACTCCTCCACTAGACTGGGTTTCTTATGGCTTTGTAACCCAAGGACCTAGCTTGGTGCCTGGCACCTAGTCAAATGTCGATAAATTGTTAGTGAATTAATATACACTATTTTTCTTCAGAATCTAGTGTGGTACAACAAATAAAATACTAACAAAAGGAACCACTCTCTTTTTTCTTTGTAACACTATGAATTTCAGTGCTGATATTTATGAAAGTTTCATTTCATTTCTCTTACCTATTTGCTTTTCTTTTTCTCCTTTGTTTTTGTCTTCACTGAATAACCACAAGAAATAAATGTCACTGGTACATTCATCTTTTTCAAAACAAAAAATATTTTTTCATAATATAAAAATAATGCATGTTTTTTGAACAATACAATACAAAAATGTTAAAACAGGAGAAAGCACATGAAATAGAATGTGTATAAAACATGCCATAATTCTACCCCAGGGAAAACAGCTATTAGCAGATATGGAGACAACTGCAATTAACAGACAGACACATACAGTAAAAATTAGAATATAAAATATAGCCATTAAGCCGGGCTCAGTGGCTCAGCCTGTAATCCCACGCCTTGGGAGGCTGAGGTGAGTGGATTTCCTGAGCCCGCGGGTTCGAGACCCGCCTGGGCAGGCGAAACCTCATCTCTACAATAAAAATCAAAAAAAAAATTAGCCGGGCGTGGTAGCGTGCGCCTGTAGTTCCAGCTCCTTGGAAGGCTGAGGCGGAAGGATCGCCGGAGCCCAGCAGGTCGAGGCTGCGGTGGCCCGGGAGCGGCCACTGCACTCCAGTCTGGGCGACGGAGTGAGACGCCAACTCAAAAAAAAAAAATAAAAAAATAAAAAAAATAAATAAAACTTCTGTAAGACACCATAAAAATTTAACTAAAAACTTCTGCATAGCAAAGAAAACAATCAACAGAATTAGAGACCACCCATAGAATGGGAGAAAACATTTGCAAACTATTCATCTGACAAAGGACTAATATCCAAAACATACAAGGAACTTAACAACAACAACAAAATTCCATTAAAAATTAGGTAAAGGATCTGAATAGACATTTCTCAAAAGAAGATATATAAATGACCAAGTATTTGAAAAAATGCCCAACATCACTAATAATCAGAAAAATGCAAGACAAAACCATAATGAGATATCATCTTAACCCAGTTAGAATGGCTATCAACAAAAAGACAAAAAAATAACAAATGCGGATGAGGATATACAGTTGGTGAGAATGTAAATTAGTACAACCATTATAGAAAACGTATGACATTTCCCCCAAAAAATAAATATAGCACTATCATATGATCCAGCAATCCATCTACTGGGTATTTATCCAAAATAATAAGAATCAGTATACCAAAGAGATGAATGTATTTCCACATTTGCTGCAGCTCTGTTCACAATAGCCAAGATATGGAATCAACCTAAATGTCCATGAACAGATGAATAGACAATGAAAATGTGGTATATATACCATTTAGCCAAAAAAAAACAAAGAATAATATCCTGTCATTCTGGACAACATAGATGAACCTGGAGGACATTATAATAAGTGAAATAAGTCAGACACAGAAGGCTAAATAGCACATTTCTCATTCATAAGTGGGAGCTAAAAATAAAAAACAAACAAACAAGAACCTCAGAGAAGAAGAGCATAGAATTATGGTTAATAGAGGCTGGGATGTACAGTGAGGAGGGGAAGTTACAAAGAGATTGGTTAATAGATACACAGATACAAGGTTACAAGTAGATGAGATAAATAAATTCTGAAGTTCTGTAGCACCATAGGGTGAAAATGGTTAGCAATAATTTAGCATATGATTTTTTAAAAAATAGAAAGTATTTTGAATGCTCACAACACAAAGAAATGATAAATGTTCAAGGTGATGGATAGGCTAATTACCCTGATTTGATCATTACACATTGTATACATGTATCACAATATTACTTTATATTCCATAAATATGTACAATTATTACATGTCAACTAATAATAAAAGGAAAAAAAAAAGATGAACAACCCAGAAGAATAACAACAAAAGATCAACAACCCAAACAGGCAATCGAGATCAAACAGGCAAGTCACCCAAGAAAATGTTAATAAATCATGAAAGAATGCTCCACTACTAAAAATATAGTTAAACAATAAGATATTAGATTGGGCAACGCTACTAAAGTGCTTATGGATCCTATGGTGGACAAAGAAATTGAACACGATCTATCTGGGGGGCAATCTGACAAGATTTATCAAAACTTTAAATGCATACACCATTCAATCCAGTCTTACCGATTCTTGGAATTTATTCCTCAGAAACACCTCAAGGTAAAAAGACAAGTGTAACATCATTGGTGTGAAGGGAAAAAAATGTCCATTAATAGAATAGTGATTAAATAATATATGGTACATCCATACTACAACAATTTATGTAGACATTTTAAAATGAGTTATATTTATATGTATTAATTACATAAAAATATAATAATATAAACATAAATATATAATAATGTACATGTATTAACAACAGTAGACATGGTTATAATCCCATTTTCATGAATAGAAGAAAACTTTATATATAAATGCACAGAAAAAGAATCTGAAAGAATACCAACCAAAGTTGGTAGAACTGGGTAGTAGAACCTGAAGGCAATGCAGAGGAACTTCCTACTTTTTTATTATCATTAAGTATTTGAAACTGAGGGAGTGTACATTAACTCTGTTTTAAAATAGATAAATATATTAAATTTTAAGATTTCTGCTTCTAACTACAACAAAGCAACAGGATTAGTTCTCCTACCATAAGCAATAAAACTGAACAATATATCTGGAACAAGTGTTTTCATATTTTGAACAGCAGGCAGGACAGAAGGAAAGGGAAACACTAACATGGGCCCCACAATCCCCTCAACTTTCTGTCTGAAGTGCTGTCCAGAATGCAGAGCAGGGAGGGAGAGCTCTAGCAAATCAGTGGTCTTACTGAGCTGAGGAGACAAAGGTGACAGTTCAGAACTACTGAGGCAAGGAATTTGCAGGACAGATACTGGAAAGCAGAGAGCTCTACAGATTTTTACACCAAAAATCTGGTGTAAATGCAATCTCCATGGACAATGTTAAGTTACCAATATGACACGATTGAAAGCAGAGTTGAGAAGGCATGTGCACAATTAGCTCCCTCAAACAATCATAGCACACTTTAGGAGCAGGGTTGAGTCTAGCCTGTGAGTAAAGAGGTTAGGCAGCAGGTCTGATTGGTTCATTCCTGGATAAATTTCAGGGAAACCTAGATTCTTGGCTTCCTTCAACAAGCTCTGAAAACTAAGCCTTGGAATGCTTACATAGTCACTGATTAATGATGTGATTCTGTGTGCTCAGAGCACCGAGAAAGGATGTACCAAACTGTGAACATTATTTAAAGTAAACATGGAGATTTATGATGTGCATCTGGTACCTACAGAGGGGTCTATACCATAGCTGAGAGTTTGAGGAAATCAAGGAGACTATAGTTCATTGAAGAGGAGAAAGCTACACAAAGAGAGAAGCAAGGAGAACTGCAGAGGTTCCTCCTTGAGTGTTCAGTGCATGGTATGTGATGAGACTATATGAGGCCAGGAAAAGAAACATCCAAAAGGTTTCAAGGGACCAGTACCAATGCTCAAAAAGGGTGGAAATACAGTCTATTCCCAATAGCCAAAATGGAAAACTGTAATTCATGAGGCAGTGGGTAGAACACTCAGAATGGTCCTGCCTCAATAGTGGGGAATAAATGGCCTTAGACTAAATGCTGTTCTGGACCACCTACCAAATCTTAAAAGACCTGAAAGGAACACACAGTTTCCGCTAACTTAACTGCATCCTAGAATAAAGCTCAAGAATAGTTTATAGGAATATAAAATATTCAGAACCCAGTAAGGTAAAATTCAGTGTGTGGCATCCAATCAAAGATGATCAGGCATGCAGTAAAAATAAGAAAACCCCAATAAGAAGAAAAATCAGTCAACTGAAACCAATCCAGAACTGATACAGTCACTAAAAATAACAGACAAGAACATTAAAAGTTATTATGACTATATTCCATATTGTTCAAAAAGTTAGAGATATGAAAGATGCTACTAAAAAAAGGAAAAAACACTAATGGAGGTTCTAGAGGTGAAAATGAAAATGTTTTGAGATTAAAAAATATACTAGATAGTATTAACAGCAGATTAGGTATTGAAGAAGAGAGATTAGTAACTTCAAAGACACAGAAACAGAAACTATCCAAAACAAAAGATTTAAAAATTTTTTTAAAGAGACAGTATTGGGGAGCTACAGGAGAATTTCAAGCAGACCACAGTATGTGCAATTGGAGAAGAAGGGGGGGACAGAAAAAAATATTTGGAGAAATAAGAACTGATTACTTTCCAAACTTGATGAAAAGTATAAACCCACAGATCCAAGAAACTCAATAAACTGCAAGCACAAGAAACATGGGGAAAAAAACTGCACCAAGGTGCATCATAATCAAATAGGTCAAAAATAAATATACATAGTTATAGATAAAATCTTCCAAGTAAAGAAGAACAAAGACACATAAAGATAAAAACAGCAGCTTTTTTGTTAGAAGCAATGTAAGCAAAAAGACAATGGAGTAACATCAATTACTGAAAAGAAGCAATCTGTCACACTAGAATTGAAAAACAAAGGCAAAATAAAGGATTCTTTAGACATGAAAAACCTGGAAAAAATTTCATCACCAGCAGAGCTACAGTACAAAAAATGTTAAAGGAAGCCCTTCCACCAGAAAAAAAAATGGTATCAGATGAAAATATGGACCTACACCAACATTTCTCAACCTTGACACTATTGATATTTTGGACCAGATGATTATTTTAAATAAGTGTGTAGTGAGGCATTGCTGGCCTCAACCCACTAGATGCCACTAGCATTCCCCACCAGGTCATGACAATCAAAAAATGGTGGGTGGGGGTTGGGGGTGGAGTGGGGTGCCTCAAAATTCCCTGAAATTGTGAACCACCAATTTACACAAAGGATTAAAGAATACTAAAAATGGTAATAACATGAGTATGTATATACAATTTTTTTATTATTTAAATCTCTTTCAAAGATAATTGCTTAAAGAAAATAACAACAAAGTATTGGGGGTTTACAACATATATATAAATAAAATATATGGCAACAACAACATAAAAACTGGGAGGGGAGAAGTCAAAGTATAATACTGTAAGGTTCTTATACCGCTTATGAGTAGTAAATGGTGATAAGATAAATATGTATCCCTAAAGCAACAACTATAACAGCCAAGAATTATGGCTAATTAGCCAATGAAGGAAATAAAATAAACTCATAAGACTATTCAATTCAAAAGAACGTAGGCATAGAAGGGGAAAAAAGAACAAAGACAATACAAATAAAAAATGAACAGCAAGAAGATAGACTTAAATTTAACCATGACAGTAGTCACATTAAATGTAGATGTAACACATTAAATATAAAACAATATTAAATATAAATGGTCTCAACACCCCAATGAAAAGACAGAGATTTCCAGACTGGATTAAACAAAAGCAAAACTCGACTACATGCTGCTTGTGAGTACCTCACCTTAAATATAAAGATACAAAGAAATTAAAAGCAAAAGGATGGAAAAAGATACACCATGCTGATAATAATCAATATCAAAGCAAATTTCAAGGTAGATGGTATTACCAGGATTAAAAAGATAATTTCTCAACGATAAAGTGGTCAACTGATTTAAAAAAATAACAATCATAAATGTTTATGAACCTAGTAACAGAGCGTTAAAATATATGAAGCAAAAACTGATAAAATGGCAAGAATAGGCAAAACCACAATAGTCGGACATTTCAATACCCTCTTTTCACAATAATTGATAAAATAAGTAGACAGAAAATCAATAAGGATATAAAAGACTTGAACAACACTATCAACCAATTTGACCTGATATCTTTGGTATATAGAATAATGGCCCTCCCCAAGATGTGCATGTCCCAATTCCTGAAACCTATAAATATGTTACCTAACATGGCAAAAGAGATTTTGTAAATGTGATCAAGTTAAAGACCTTGAGGAGGGGGAATTATTCCGGATTGCATGGGTAAGCCCAATGTAATCACAAGGGTCCTTATAGGAGGAAGGCAAGAAGATCAGAGGAGACCTAAAGATAGAAGACAAGTCAGAGTCACAGAGAGGGGGAAATTAGAAGAAGCCACAGTGCTAGCTTTAAAGATAGAATAAGGAGACATAATCCAAGGAACATAGTGGCTTCTAGAAGTTGGAAAAGGCAAGGGAACAGATTCTCCCCTAGAGCCCTCAGAGGAATGCAGCCCTGACATCTCATTTTGGATTTTTGACCTCTAAAACTGTAAGACAATAAATCTGTACTGTTTTAGGCCAACTAAGTTTATGGTACTTAATTTTAGCAGCAATAGGAAGCTTAACAGGCATTCTACTTAACAACAGCAAAATACACATTCTTTTCAAGTTCTGAGGAAAAAGAGTCTCAATAAATTTGAAAGAATTCAAGTTACACAAAGTATGATTTCTCATTAGTGATATGTTCACTATCTTGATTATGGTAATGGCCAATGAGTATATACATAAGTCAAAATGTATCAAATTATATACTTAAAATATCTGCAGTTTGTTACAATATATCCTTCAATTTAAAAAAAGCAATACAAAAGTGCTTGAGCTAAAAGTGGGAAGAACTGGGACCATTTCTTTATTAAGAAGATTAAGTTGTGGGACAGGAAGTAAGCAGGAGAGAAAATCTGAGAAGAAGAAGGAGCTTGAGCAAAGGAGGGCTTGAGGTTAGTTAGGCTAGTGAGCAATTGTAACCTTTTTTGTCTTAAGTTTTCAATCAGTTATCAGCATTCCCTAAAATATTAGTAGTTCACTTATTCTCCATTAAAAGTCACTAATGGTTCACAAATAGCCTACAAAATAAAGCCTACAACTTCTCATACAGACATTCAAAGCCTTTTACATTCTGGCTTTATTCAATCATTTGTTTACCACTTGCCAAAATAATTCATCTCCTCAAACATTTCTGAATCTTGTGTAACACCTGCTAATTCTTACTTGTGAACTTCTGCATATAATCTTCTCCAAACCTAGGATCCACACTCCACCCTGTACCTTACTTGTTCAAATATCCAAACATCACCTATCCTTTTAGAGGTATCGCAAATCCCCCATGAAACCCTCTGTGAAACCTTTCTAACCCCTCTAAATCACATATATTTTTCCACTCTCTAATTTCCACAGTACTCATTTCACTTTTCTTATATTTACCTATTTTGTTTTTTAGCAGTCATTTTGGTCTATTTAAGTAAAGGATCAAGTTTTGTACTTCTTTTGCTCTCCTATCCCTGGAGTATAGCAGGTTACTAAGCAAGGGGTAAGTGGTGAATGTATTAGTTAAAGCTGACAAGACACAGCTAGGAATGAGGTCACTGGACAGATGAGAACCCAGAATGAATTGCCAGCATTGGTTTTTGGACAAACATACCCCACAACAAAAGAATACACACTCCCACTCCAAGGAATGACATGGTATTTCAGGAAATCCCAACTTACCTGAAAACTGGCTGATGGAAGTACAGTATGTCCCCCTTGCAGAAAAGCAGAGTCTGAAGAGGACAGATCTAGGGGAGGAAGAAGAAGCCATAGTGAATTCTGTTCAATTTAGCTCTTCCCAACAATCTATAAAACCCATTTACTTTTCCATTTGAAAATAGCAGAAATGATGCCGTTTCCTTTACATTTCAAAATCCACACACAAAAAAGAAAGATACAAGTTAACTGCTAATTGGGGTCCCAGTACTCCCCCCTTTGGTAGACTTAGGAGGTAAAGCATTGCTTTATAATTCAATTTTCTCCCTAGATACTTAATAGTCATATGGATCATATGACTCAACCAATGGTCCTCGTTAAGTGAGGCAAAATATTTCTGCTACCTTTTCTCTACTGTATATAAAATATCAAGAAATAGATTATTTTCTAAAAGTATTCATAGGTTCTTTTAAAACTTTGCTGTTACTGCAAATTAAATATAATATACACTACCCACTCATCAGAATGTGTTAAATGAAAAAGGCATGATTATTACTAATTGCTGGCAAGAATATAGAGCAATTGGAACTTCTGTACACTGCTATGCTGGTATAAATGTATAAACCACTTATAAAAACTGTTTTAGCAATTTATACTAAGCTAAACATATGTCTACCCTGTGACTCAGCAATTCCACTCCTGTGCATACACCCATAGAAATGCTTATGTCTACCAAAAGACTTATACAAGAATGTTAACTGCAGATTTATTCACAGTTGGAAACTGGAAATAATCCAAATGTCTTTCAATAGGAGACAGCATGAACAATTGTGGTATATTCATAAAATAAAACATTCCAAAATGTAAGACCTACTAGCATAACAACATGAATACATCTCAAAAACATAATATTGAGCAAAATAAGCCAGACACAAAAGAATGCATATTACATGACTATATTTATATTAAGTTCATAAACAGACCAAACTAATCTATGGTGATGAAAGTTAGAAAGTGATTGCTTCTGGAGGGATTACTAACTGGATAGAGACACCAAAATACATGTGCACTTTACTGTAACATATACCTCAATAAACAAAACAAAAACAATCTTTGCTCTTGGGTAGGTCTATTCAGAGAACTGGTTGAAAGGAAAGGCTGATTCTCAAGACAACTCCTCTGGTGTCCCTTGCCTTCTCTAGGCTTCAGTTTCCTAATCTTTAAAAATGTAGAGGCAGGTCAGGCTCAGTGACTCAGCCTATAATCCCTGTACTTTGGGAAGCCAAGGTAAGTGGATTGCCTGAGTCCGCAGATTCAAAACCAGCCAGGGCAACTTGGCAAAACCTCGTCTCTACAATAAATCAAAAATCAGCCGGGCGTTGTAGTGTGCACCTGTAGTTCCAGCTACTTGGAAGGCTGAGGTGGAAGGATCACTGAAGCCCAGCAGGTTGATGCTGGGTTGGCCGTGTGCCACTACACTCCAGCCTGGGTGACAAAGATTCCAACTCAAAAAAACCCCAAAAAACAAAAACAAAAACAAAAAAAACGTAGAGGCAAATATCTGACAAACATTCCTTTCAAAATTCTCTTGAGAAGGAGATAGTGGTAGGGAAAACCAAACTAGGTGCACCTGTTTCCACAAAGAAGTAAGGCAAGATGAATTTTCTCCCCTTTGAAGCTTAATCTATGTAGAAAGATGAGCAAGGAAAGATGTCTGTACGATATATAATATCAGAATTAGAGACAATGAGGTGTGAGATAGAAAGAATAACAACGCCATAAGAGATGGTTGGTAAAAACTAAGAAAAAACAATCGAAACAGGTAAGGTCAAGTAGGATATTTATGACCACAGATATAAATGCATGAAATAGGGACAGTAAGCTAAGTGAATTTACAGCTGAAAAAAAGGAGGAAAACACAATCTTTCAGGTATTACTAAGACTTGTGGGGATGGAAGTCATAATTTGGATAAAACCTTCAAACTATATAACTTAAAAAAAAAAATTGGCCAGGCATGGTGGCTCATGCATGTAATCCCAGCACTTTGGGAGGCTGAAACAAGGGATCACTTTAACACAGGAGTTTAAGACCAACCTGGAAAACAAAGCAAGACCTCCATCTCTACAAAAAATTAAAAATTAAAAAATAAAAAAAAGTTAGCCAGGCATGGTGGCATGTGCCTGTAGTCCCAGCTACTTGAGGGGGGCTGAGGTAGAAAGATTGCTTGAGCCTGGGAGTTCAAGGCTGCAGTGAGCTGACTGCATCACAGCACTCCAGCCTGGGTAACAGAGTGAGACTCTGTCTCTATAAAAAAATGAAAATAAATAAATAACTTTAAAAAGCTATACTAATCTCAAAAAACTAGAAGAGACTAAATATAAGGATATTGGAGAACATTAAGAATAAAAAGAAAAGCTACACAATCAATTACAGGACCCAAGTAATTTCAGGGGATTTAGACGACACTATTAAGGTTCAAGTATAGTCTCTCTGAAATAGATACCACCATTAGGGTGGGTCAGTGCCATCTGATTTCAGTCCCAAGATTCAACTTCTAGGGACAGCCTACTGGCAGGTTGATTTTTGTGATCAAGCCTTGGTTAAAAGAAGGCTGGGCAAAATTTACTCAAAATTATCTGCTAGAAAAAAATGGACCAAGAGATGAATTACTGTAGCCAATGCAATAATCATGAGTGTGAAACCTGATAGAAATTGTAGATAAATAGGAAGAGAAAAAAAAAGTAGCACTGCGCTGACAAGAACATGCCCTAGACAGTTTAGGCAAGGGGTGTGATGGATAATTTGGAGAAAACCTAGGTGATTTCAACTGTCTGAATAAGTATGTAGGTTTCATTTTGTAAAAAATATATTAATAAAGAAATTCTCCATTTGTCTTAATGGTGTCATGCCTCATAGAGGAAGTAATAAAGGGTACTATTATTCCCAACTTAACTTTGACCAGTAGGGAAACAGTGCTTTGTAACAGAGGTCTTGGAAAAAAAAAAAAAAGAAGAGGTTATCTTGGAGTTTCCAACAGTGAAAGAAAATGTACATGCACCAGCAGGTACCCAAGACTTCAGGGAAACAGAATCAAGAGAAATGTCTCAGGTAGGATGCTTCTGATTCCAAGTAACAGAAACAACAGTAACAGTTACAGAAGCCAACTGTATGCCTGGCACATAACAAATGCTAGTAAGTATCAAACATATTATGATTACAAGGGACAGAGGCTCAGGAAGGTTAATCCTAACAATACAATTGTGAAAAATCCCAAGAGAAAAAAAAAACAAAGAGCTTTAATGAAACTATTTTGGTTGATTTAATTCTGAGAAACTTAGAATTTAAAAGAACATTATAAAGACACGAAGGACAAAAAAATTGAGGAAATATATAGATCAAACCTACATGAATAATATGAATAATGTTAAGACTTCTAATGATATTATTTTTAACAAAATGCAAGAAAAAAAACTGCATGATAATAGTTTGGTTAAAGCAAACCTGACTGCACAGCCATACTTAAAGAATGGAAAGACAATGCCAATGCAGAGAGAAGGCTATAATGGCTTTTTCCTTACCCTGACCCGTTCAATGACAAATAGAAAGAAACAGAAGGTATACTCAATCAAATCTGCTAGTGACATAAAGTTGGAAAGAACCAACTCTAAATAATTAAAACACTGAATAACTAAATTAGGATTCACAATTATTCTGATAGGCTGGAATACTTGGCAAAAAAAAAATGAACAATCATAAATGTGAAGTACTGACATTTTGTTGTTGTTGTTGTTTTATTTTTTCCTTTCTTTTTTATTTTAAAGATGTGGGGTACAATTCAGGGTTAGGTATACAAATGTTCATTATGCAGGTACCCTTGTTGATGATGGGTGCCCCCCCAGGCAGATTCCCACTACTGCCAATACCGCTCCCCCCCCCCCCCCAAGTCCTGACATTAAGGACAACACTAATTCCATTACATAAGAATGGCATAAATCTAGCTCACGGAAGTTTACATGAAAAAGATCCAGGGTTTACGGTAATATCACTGATTTTTTTGTAAAACAAATATAGTGTAATACCAGACAGCAGAAGTATAATCCAAATCAAAAGAGGTAGTACGTCATACTTTCAGGTATTTTTCAAAGCTCATCCAAAGAACTATGTTGAGCATTAGGCACCGAATTTCAAGAAAAATGCTGACAAGCAGGAGAGTTTTCAAAGAGGTCTAGATGGACCAATCAAAGGAGCTGAGGGTATACTGCTTAGAAAGGAATTTGTGAGGAGTTGAAACAGCTGAATTCACATATCTGAGGGCAGCAATATGAAAGAAAAGAGCAAACGGTCTCTTTAGTCATAGGAGACTAAGCCTAAGATCAACAAAAAAGTTACAGGGACAGGCCCTCCTGTCTAACACAAGGAATTTAAAAAGAGCGAATAAGGGAATAGGCTGCACCCAAAGTGGCCAGTTTAATGCCACACTAGTTCTGGCATAGGCTTGACAGAAAACCATCTGCCAAGGGTATTTCAAAACCTATTCTTGCACTGAAGGAATAATTACCAAGATTTTCTCTGACTTCAAAACGATCATACTAATATTTAAAAGATAGAAGTCATGTGGGAATCACAGATATTCTGAATCACTGTTCCTTTTCATTCCCCAATTAAAAAGCTAGGAAAAATGAACTCTTCCTCCTCCGTCTCTCCTTAAAATGTAATTCGGTTTCTGTACTTATCCGTAAACATACTGCCCCTTCTTTCCATCTCTATCAGTTCTGACCTCAAGTATTTGATCCTCCAGTCATGACTGTTCTGTAGCCTCCATCACCCCACTCTCTCCCAAGTAAACCCCCACTACCTTCCATCTCAGGGGCTCATCCCGTTCCTCTGGAACTTGGACACCAGGGTTCGCCAGGCAGCTTTCCTCCAGCTGGTACCTCGGTCTGGGACTCAGATGTCCAACCCCGTTGGAGGGAGTCTGTAACGAGCTGAGGCTGTTCACCCTAAAAGACACAGGATGGAGTCAACAGCATAGGCCACACATTCACACCTTAGAGTCTTGCAGGATGGTCAAGAAGTCCTCCTACACAAGAAAACTGCCCCAAGAGAGCACTAGAGAGGCATGTGGCACTTCAATGAACAGAAACAGAGTAGAGGTCGAGTACGCAGGCTCTGCTTCAGATCCAAAAACGCTTATTGCCCACCCGAGAATCTGGCCGGGGTGCCCGCAGACCCGGCTTGTTTCCTCTGTACACACTCGCGGCTCACACCCCCGCGGGCTCGCATAGAGGAAGACACACCTGTTGCGGAGCGTTAAAGCTGGAAGGTGGACGAGCAGGACGGGGTCCAGCACCCGACTTCCCCTTAGGCCAGAACAAAAGAACAAAGCCCTCCAAGGGATCAGGGCGGGACCGCCCCGCACAGAAGGAGGCGAGGTGCGCCCCCTTTGAGGACTCCCCAGCTTTCTCCCGCAGAGGCCGCTAAACGCGAAACCACAAGGGTGACGTCACGCGCCTGCAGCGCAGGCGGTTGTCATGGTGATACCTGAGCTCCCCTCCCCCTATGGCGATCCACACACCCCGATCCCGGGTCCGGAAGCGCTGTGACCGTCACCAGACCTAACGAAGGGAACCCAAGCAGCTGGACTTCCAGAGCGCCAACCTCTTTCCACGCCTACAACCGGCTTCAACGGTCACTTCCGGTCGTGCGGAAAGAGCCCTGCCCATCACGCCGGCTGCGTGAACGCACTTCCGGCGGGCACACAGGACTACGATTCCCAGAATGCTCCATGGCGATGATTCTGAACTTCATTTCCCAGAGGCTTCAGCCAAAATGTACGTTTGCGATGTCGTTCTACCCGCCGGTCATTTGTTCCCGGTAATTGCAGGTACGGGTGTGTGTTGGAGTGGTGCCTCAAACTTGTCTGACTGGACTGATTGTAAGAAATACACACACACACACATAATTTTAAAACGCGAACAAGCGTTTCATGATGCACCATATACCTTTGTTACGTGTCCTGCTTTCTAGTTTGTGTTCTATTCCTTTGTCGTTTCAAAAATACTGGTAGTTCGTCATTAAAATTGTTTTCATGGCTCTCAGTTGGGTCGCGACTAGCATTTTTTTTTTTTTTTAGTGCTGAAGGAAACCCGAAGATGGTAGTCCTGTGTTTTACCCTTAGTAGTGCATTTTATGTACCTCTGTTAGCCAGCTCATAGCTACAAGTGAAGCCCAAGGCCAGTTTGACCGTGTGTCCTTGGAGAAAAGACTCCACGTCGGTAGTTTTTATATTTTACTTTACTGCGCTTCTATGCATCCCCAGCATTTGAATAGAGGAGCCAAGGTCAAGTCTTTCAGCCAACTGAGTGACAAAGCATTAAACCTAGAAGTCCTAGCAGTATATGAAAAAGTTACAGTAAAGGGAAAAGGAAAAATAATTAAAAGTCTCTAAGAGCAGATTTCAGAAAAGAAAAAAGTCTTACAAAGGAACTAGAATTTCAAGAAACAATTTGGTATTCTGTAGAGTACAAAAAAAACATTGTAAGAATGGAACAGGAAAGAAAGTTGTGGGAGAACAGTCTTGTAATAAAAAGACACTAGATGAAAGAGGATAAAAGCATATCACAAGTATATTTTAAATGCAGCAACATAATTAAAGCCACACTGGAGAAAAACAATTGATGCCATGGGAAAATGAACCATTTATGTATAGGATATTATTTTTAAACCTCTCTATGCTTCAAAAGAAAGAAGCGAATAAAAAAGAGTAAGAGAAAATGATAGCTATGAAGGACACAGGATAGAAAGCCAGCATGTGGATAACTGGCAATCACAAAAGAGAGACTAGATAAAACCAGCTATTACTGAACACTTTCTATGCACTAGGCAGCATTCCAAATGCTTTACATCTATTAACTTACTTAACTCTTGAAATAATCTAATGAAGTTATGTCTTTATAATTTCTACTTTACAAAGGAAACTGAGGCATAAGTAGGTTGAATAATTTGCTCAATGTAACATGCCCTATAAATGGGGAAGCTGGGACTTGAATTTTAGTAATCTGGTCCCAAACACTCTTAATCTTTAACGCTAGATTCTCTAGTAAAAAGACAAAAAAAAATTTTAGGATTGTTTCTGGGAGCTAATTGTACACATGCCCTCTCAACTCTGCATTCAGCATTGTCTGTGAGGGAGTTTTTAGCCAGTAAACAAATAACTGTGTGGGAATACTCTCCCTATTCACCAGATCTGGCCCCCAATGACTTTTTTCTTTATCTGAAGATAAAGGAAATATTAAAAGGAAGACATATTGATGACATTCAGGACGTCAAGGGTAATATGATGACAGCTCTGATGGCCATTTCAGAAAGAGTTCCAAAACTGCTTTGATGGGTGGACTAGGCACTGGTGTCAGTGCATAGTTTCCCAAGGGGATTACTTCGAAGGTGACCATAGTGATATTCAGCAATGAGGTATGTAGTACTTTTTCTAGATTGAGTTCATGAACTTAATTGTCAGAGCCATATATTATCATGCATAGAACTTTTTTTTTTTTGAATGAATGTTTAAAAGAATGCAAAGGCAAGCCACAGACTGGGAGAAGATATTTGCAAAAATGCTAATCTGATAAATGACTGGTATCCAAAATAACTCTTAAAACTAAACAATAAGAAAATAAGCTGATTAAAAAATAGACCAAAGACCTTAGTAAACACCTCACCAAAGAAGATATACAGATGGTAAACAAGCATATGAAAAGATTCTCCACATCATGTCATCAGGGAAATTGAAATTAAAACAACCCTGAGATACTACTACATACCTATCAAAATGGCCAAAATCCAGAACCCTGAGAACAAATGCTGACAAGGATGTGGAGCAACAGGGCCTCTCATTCATTGTTAGTGAGAATGCAAAATGGTAGAGCCACTTTGGAGAACAGTTTGGCAATTTCTTATAAAACTAAACATACTCATACCATAGAACCTAGTAATTATGCTCCTTGGTATTTACACAAAGGAGTTGGAAACATAAGTCCACACAAAACCTACACGAGAATGTTTTTAGCAGCTTTATTCATAATTGCCAAAATTTGGAAGCAATCAAGATATCCTTCAGTACATGAATGAATGAATAAACTGATAACAAAACATTATTCAGCTATGGAAAGAAATGAGCTATCAAGCTACCAAAGAGGAGAAACATTAAATGCATGTTGTTGAGGGAAAGAAGTCAATCTGAAAAAGACTACATACTATATAATTCCACTTATATAACATTCTTGAAAAGGCATCATTAGGGAGACAGCAAAGATCAGTGGTTGCCTGAGTCTGGGAGAGAGAGAAAGGAAGAATAGGTGAAGCACAGTAGATTTTTAGGGCAGTGAAACTATTCTGTATGATACCGTAATGGTGGTTATATGTTGTTATACTTTTGTCAAAAATTCTAGAAAGTACAGCACAGAGAGTGAACCCTAATGTGAACTGTAATCTTTAGTTAATAATAATTTATCAATATTGGCTCATCAGTTGTAACAAGTGTACCACATTAATGCAAGATGTTAATAAGTGAAAACTGAGGGAGGAGGGTGGAGGGAGGGAATTTCTCTACTTTCCTCTCAATTTTTCTGTAAGTCTAAAACTGTTCAAAAATATAAAATCTGTTAGTTTAAAAATATAAGAATGTTAAAATGCTTCTGGCAAGGAAATGAAGTATAGTTAGAAACTGAAGGAATGGTGATCCTTGCTATAAAGTGGCAGAGACTTGGCTGAATTGTAGTCAACGTTTGGGTGGAAAACAGAACTTTGTAAATTATGAATATGTATATTTAGCTGAGGACTAAGGTGTACATTGTATAGCCTGGTTTCTCATTGCTGCTTATAGTAAAATGCACCAGGAATAAGATAAACGGGAAAGAACTGCTAGGCAAGAAGGAACCAGCACTTGATGACTTGGAAAATTTTCAGTCATACCTAATACAAGAGTCTTTCAACACATGTTGAGGATAACAGGAAGGCATAAATAATCTCTGTTTTTAGTGACACCTCTATCTAGTTTTAATCAATTGAGCCTATATATTAAAAAGGTAAACAACTATAGGAAATAGCTTATAGATGCTCCTTGAACACCTGCTATGTACCAAGCACCAACAACAAACACTGTCTGCAAAGAAGATAATCTAGTAAATGAAACTCAGTTTATTGAGTTTTTACTTTGTGCCAAGCTCTATTTTAAACACTTTACTTGAATTAATTCATTTAATTAACTCAACATGCCAAAGAGAGAACAGAAAAGAAAAAGAAATTTGCAGGAAATTTATATATTAATAATTTAAATACAACCCAGCCTAATCAATATGTCTTTTCACATAATGGGTCTTTTTACTCAAAAATACATAATTAACATCTTAGTCTGTCATTAGATAAATATTAATGCATATCATACATTTTAGTGGCAGGGAAAGTATTATATCCTCCTGATGAAGAATTTTTAACAGAAAAATATTTTCTGAAGCTTAACAGCCTACAAAAGTGAATAACTCAATAGATTCACACAAACCAAAGATCCCCACATACTCAGCACTCAATTTAAAACTAAAATCATTACCAGAATCCCGGCAATCCCTCTCAAGGGAAATAGGACCTCCCAAGGATAATCACTATCCTGACTTCTAATACCATAGATTAATTTTCCTTGTTTTTGCACAATTAATGGAATGAATGTAGAATGCATTCTTTTGTGTCTGATTTTTTTCTTTTTCTTTTCCACTCAGCCTTCGTTTATGAGATTCCATGTATATGCCTGTGAGTATTTGTAGTTCCTGCATTCTCTGGTATGGTATTATATGTATATAAAAGAAAACCTGGCAATTAATTTTTTTTTTTACTATAGATAGACATTTGATTTGTTTCCAGTTTAGGGCTAAAATAGAAAATGGACTACTTTTTGTTTCCTCCAACTAAATCCTGACTCTCTACTTTTATCAAGATCCATTCTGCCATGTTTTCATTTTCAATCCAGTAAAACAAAGAAGATTATAGTTGTGGCCAGTCCCTGTTCATTGTCACCCTAAAACAAGCAAATAATTGATTAGTAATTTTAGTTCAAATACATCACTAATTGCTTTCTATTTTGCTGAGTTGCTTTTTAAGCACAAAAAGTTTTTTGTTTTTCTTTGGGTGTCTGTATTCAAAGCTAGAGTTCCAAATGTCTTAAGCTTTTTTTAAAAAATACATATTTGTTATGCATTAATTATGTACAACAATCTTCTAAAGCATAATTTATATTTATGTAGACACCTGGTCACCTATCAAAACTGCTTTAAGCCTATCCCCTCAAAGCATGGTCTTTCATAAAGCTACTGAATTTATTTTATTTTATTTTAAGATGTGGGGTGCAATTCAGGATTAGGTACATAGGTGGTCATCATACAGGTAAAGTCTGAGCCTCCGTTTGGTCCCTGCTTCGCCTGGTTTGAGATCAGGTACCTTATCGATGTTATTCCCCTCCCCCCCACACCACCCCCTGGCAGCATCCCACTACTGCCAAGCCCTTTCCTATAGTGTAATGATAAATGATAAAATGTTCAGGATCTGCTTATAAGTGAGAACATGTACTCAGTTTTTTGTTTCTGAGATAGATCACTGAGTATGATAGACTCTAAATCCATCCAAGTTGCTGCAAAGTCCATAATTTTGTCCTCCATTATGACTGCATAATATTCCATCATGTTTTATCCAGTTCACTCTCAATGGGCAGCATGGTTGGTTCTATGTTTTTGCTATTGTGAATAATGCTGCAAGTATCTTTTATATAGAATGATTTGAGTTTCTCTGGGTATATTCCCAGAAGGGGGATTGCTGGATCATATGGAAGGTAGATTTTTAGATCTTTTAGGAATTGCCACACTGTTTTCTACAGAGGTTGTATTAGTTTATACCCCCACCAACAGTGTAGAAGTGTTCCCTTTCCACATCCTCTCCAGCACCAGTTGCTTTTGAGTTATTAATGATGTCCATCCTGACTGGAGTTAAGTGGTATCTCA
>CAUYQG010154811.1:0-23112 GCA_963574415.1 Tarsius wallacei
TAAGTGGATTGCCTGAGCCTGCGGGTTCGAGACCCACCTGGGCAAGTGAGACCTCATCTTTACAATAAATCAAAAAATTAGCCAGGCGTGGTAGCGCGCACCTGTAGTTCCAGCTACTTGGAAGGCTGAGGCAGAAGGATCGCCGGAGCCCAGCAGGTTGAGGCTGCGGTGGCCGGGAGCAGCCACTGCACTCCAGTCTGGGTGACAGAGTGAGACTCCAACTCAAAAAAAAAATCTTAGCAGATAGCCACAAACCACACTTTGAGAACCATGTTCTACAATGGTGATACAAGGAGAAAGCAGTAGTTTCTACAAGCAGCAGCTTACCTTTTTTTTTTAATGGCATTACACTATAAAGCTTGGTTTTATTAATATCCTAAGAAAAAAATGCTAAGGGAAGTTCATGTTATCACTATTAAAATAAAATGAATTCTGAAAATTTTATCGATATTTTATTTTAATCTTGGCAATACAAAGATTCATTACTTAACTGACTATGTAATATAATATAGCATGGTATGATTTTTGGAGAATAAAACTAATCCTAAAGTCAAACACAGAAAATAAGGGTATGAAAGTAAGACAAAATAAGATAATGACTGTACCAAATAGCTAACAACCTTAAAAAGGGCAAACGTGTTTTTAAAAAAATCACTAAATTAAGATTGGTTCACTGGATTTAGTATATTAAGTATATCCTTTTTCTGAAGAGGAGTTATAAGCTACAGAATCAATAAATTAAATTTTGATATAAATTTTTCACCCTTTAAGATCCTAGCTAAGAGAAAATTATTATTTCACACTTACACATTTGAGATAGAATGGCTATGTGAGTTAGAATCAAGAGATGAAGAAATGCAAGAGAAGATAAAATAAAGATGGTTGACTCTGTGTCTTCGGAGTTGCTAATTCATAAACAGCAAATTCCCCTTGTGTGCACTGTTTTCTTTGGACTTTGCTCCATCTTTTGCCTTAAACTGAAAGCTTGCTCTCCCTGAGGCTATTACTTTTTTATAAGCTCTCCCAAATAGTGCCTAATTATTTTCTTTTATCACACATCCAAGATATGGGGTGAATGTCCACCTACCTCCCTCTTGCCACTTCTCAGATCACTTTCACTTTATGCTCTTCTAAAATTATAATAAAAGACTGTCAACTACAAAACACACTTGTCCTTTTGTAGTTCATGCTAGAACACCCTATCACATCTCCTTCATCTTTCTGATCCAAAATTTACCCACCTACTACATCTTTCTCACCATCCTTGCCTTCAGCTACTGCAGAGAACTTCTCCTCAAACTTTAGATACATTTGAGTCACCAGGGAGTTCTTGTTAAATTCAGATTCTTACTCAGTAAGGACAAACAAAATCTGCTTTTCTTATACCTCCAATGAGAAGTTGTGCACCATGTTGAATAAACAGCAAAGCCCTAGAAAAGCTTTTTCTGCTGGCATCTAATTTACAACGGTCCTAATCACCCACTGATGCTTTGGCACTCATTCTCTCCTGCTTTTTTAAAATATCGACCATTCCTTTACTGCTCCGGGTGTTTCTCTCTCTCCCTCCCTTCCCCACTCCTCAACTGCTGAAGTATCACCCATTACAAGACTAAACCAAAATAAAACCCATTAACCCTCATTTAACCCTTCACTCCGCTTACCATCTGATGTTTCTCCCATCACAGGCAAACTTGTAAAAAGAAATGTCTGCTTGAGGATGCCATTTATCCTCAAGCAATGTGACTTCCAGGCTCATGACCCACCAACACGGCATTCATGAAAGTCATCAATGATGTCATGTTGAGAAGCTACAAATGACATCTTCAGTTCTCATCAAATTTGAACCTCTCAACAGCATTCAATGATGTTAACCACTCCCTTCATTTCTGCACATCGTCTTCCACGACACAATACACAATCATCCCCTTATTTCATTATTTTCCTGTTTAGTGTGGAGACAAAAACATTTTTTTAAAAAAGGCCAAGGAAGCGCCAAGCGTTCCAGTCTCAACTCGAATCTGGCCTTTTGAAGTCTTCCCAACTAGAAAAACTTAGTCCCTTTGGTTGTCTGCCAGTTTACTGTAATTTTAGCACAAGTTAGCCAACCCACTGTCTCTCAAGTAAGTGAAGCGACGCTCCCCATTCGGCACATCCTGATATACTTTGCAGTCTACTACCGTTTGCTTGTGCGCAACTGGGTGTCGCACCTCTCTCCCACCGGGCTGGAAGCAGATCTACCTCCAGGGAACCCTCCCCTGGACCTCACGAAGATGGCTACCGGGGGCCGCCGTGACGTCCTACGTCACCACGTGCCGGGGGAGGGTGGGGCCCTCGAGCAAGATGGAATGGAATCCAGATGGGCGGGGGCAGGCAGGAGGGGGCGGGGCCACGCGGGATCGGGGCGGGGCCGGTGAGGGGCTGGGGGTGCTTCTGCTATTCAGCCGGTGCGCGCGGTGGCGGGAGGCAGCGGTCCGGGAGTCCTGTCGACGCTCGGTCCCGAGAGCGTGCCCGGGACCGCAGGCTCAGCCCAGGACAGCCGCGTCGCCGAACGGAAGCCGGGGGCAGCCGGGACCTGTGGCCGGCGCCCGAGCTCCACGGGCGGGAAGCACCCCGGCTCAGAGAAGCCCCGGGGGCCGCGCGGCGGCGGCGGCGCCTCCCTCACCCAAGGGGCCGCGGCGACGGTCGAGGAGCGCGGCGCCGCCAGGCGCGACCCAGGCCGGGATTCTAAACCGACGGGGCCCAGGCTCCTCCTCCGCCCGGGCCGCCTCACCTGCGGGCGTTGCCGCGCCGCCTCCGCGGGTGTCGACGGCACCTGCGCCGGCCGGCTCGCGGGTCTCCGCCCCTCGCCCCCCTCCCTCCCGGCGCCGGGCCCGGGCGGCCTCACCTGGACTGGCGCTGGGGGCGCGGCGCCCTCGCCATCGCCCCGAGAGCGCACAGGTGGAGCCGCCGCCGTCTTCCCAGCCGCCGCCGGGGCCCGGGGCCCGGGCCCCCTGCGCCTGGGGAGCCGCTGCCGCCGCGGGCCGAGCACCATGAACAGCAGCAGCGCCAGCATCACCTACGCCAGTCGCAAGCGGCGGAAGCCGGTGCAGAAAACGTGAGTGTCCGGAGCGCGTCCTCGGCGCGGGGGCTGGGCGCCGCGGCACGCGGGTGCGGGAGACGGCCGCACCCCGCCCCCAAATCCCCGCGATCCCGGGGGATTAGGTCCGTTCCCGACGCAGTCCGGGGTATCGCGATTGGGAGGCCGGTTGAGAGACCAGGGTCTCGGATTTTGCCGTTTTCGACGATTGCCTCTCAAAACCGCAGCCCCCTCCCCCGCAGCGGCGCCCCCGCATCCCCCTTGGTTGCCACTCTGTTCTTTGGCCTTGGGTCCTAATTTGTTGACAGCTCTGATCTGCCTTGTGGTGCTGGTGGATTAGTTCGCATAAACCTGTCTTGAAATCCCCTTCCACTTGTAATATCCGCATGGACCGTCTTAATTCTCATTCCTGGTAGAGTTTGGAAGGACGGGATGTTTTAAAGAGCTGAACACGTGTCGTCTTGTAGGAAGGCGCTGAGAGTCTCAAAAGGTGTTTTGTTTTGTTTTGGTCCATAGCAGCTGGCTTTCTGTTGCGCCCTTTTACTGATTTGGCAGGGATTTTGTAGCGCTCATCGCGACCATATCGGTCAAGTGGCTAGAGACGGTAGCAGGTAGGCGTGAGTGCAGTGGGCAGGACACCGTGGAGGATGTGTCTACTTAGACACCTTGGGGAGAAGCCTGCTTATCACTTTTGAGGTGGCTTCGGGGTCTTGAAAGTAAAAGAAGTAGAACCTTACTTGAGAGAGAAGTTTTCATTCTTAGCACCCACTTCTAATTCTTTTTCCCTTCAGCGTTTTGTCAGTGCTAACCGAGTGAGCACAAACTTGGATTCTTTTTTTTTTTTTTTTGGTTTGTTTGTTTTGGGGGGCTATTTGTTGGGATGGCAATTACTTAAAAAAAATTTTTAAGGAAAAAAATCCTGGCTTGAGACAGATTTCCTTGTGTGAGTTGGCTGTATTCATGTGTATTTCTAATTTTTTTCTCGAGTTACTTTACTTCACCTATGTTTTTCAAGTTTTCATAAACAATTTTAAGAACTTAAACATTTACTGACACCAAATCAGAAGTGTGCATTTTGCTTAAATCTTAACTATCACTAATGGGAACCAGAAACATAACAGCTTAAGATTTATATTTAAAACTAGTTATTGGTTTAAAAGCTTCATCTTTCTGGGATTTTAATTTTCTTTGAGAGTTTCAGTTATCTAGTGCTTTAGAACTGGGCTTATGAATTGGCATTAACAGAGCATAATCATCTGCAAATAGACAGTGATTAAAATGTGGAAGTTTTATGGTACAGTGTGTTTTACAGGAATATTGTCAAGTCAGCAATTTTCTGCCTTGCATTTTGAGACATTGCCTTACAATACTTTTCATTTTGTAGAATGGTTTCCTATATTAAAGTGTATTTATCTAATTTGACTTTGCCCTTGATGGTTAAAATTGGGAGGCATCCCAAATGCCCTTTCTAAATATTTACTA
Organism: Tarsius wallacei; assembly: GCA_963574415.1. NCBI lineage: Eukaryota > Metazoa > Chordata > Mammalia > Primates > Tarsiidae > Tarsius > Tarsius wallacei. Next base: position 4,559 of record CAUYQG010154811.1, read on the forward strand.
ATAAAATAATATATTCAGCATAATGTGTAATAGGGGTATCATAGGTTTCACATGTATGGTTAGAAACTTGATGATCTCCCTGATGTATTTTTAAGATACTGGATTTCAGTCAGTGTGTTACAAAAGGACCAAGATGACTTTGTAAACAAAAGTAAATGCCATAATTTTTTAATTCATTATAAGGTTTGAGATTTTTGCTTTCTAGTTAATATGTTATAAAAGGTCTTCCTACTTAACATGTTACATTTTTCTTTTATTTGTGAAAGATGTACCTTGTAGTATCTTAATATTTTAATATACTTCCTTAGATTTTAATGTACTCGTATTTAATATTTTCTTGTAACACAATAAATGTATTTTTCCTGTTCACCCACTTTTTATTTATTTAGCATAGGTGTTTATCAGATCTTTGGTGAGCACTATGTATTGCTTCTAATCGTATAAATGTCTTAGATGTCACCAACTTGCTCTGTTAAAAAAAAAAAAACCCACAAGGACTGGAATTTTCATTATCTATCGAAAATGTTTATGTGAATTACTTTTACTTGAAAAATTAATTAACTTCGTAATGCAGCAAATCAAAGTTATTTTAGAAAGGAGGCCATTAAACCTGATATTAAGTTTGATGAGTTTTAAGTTAAACTAGTTTGTGGCTAATGAGGTCTAAGACATGCCAACCCTGTCTGGAAAAAATACATTTTGTTTTGAACTGAAAATGCTATCCAGATCTACTTAACTTTGACCCTTAAATGATAACCATTTTATTTTACATACGAGAAAATTTGCTGTAGCATAGTTATAGGACTGTTTTTTTTAAAAACAGCCATTTAAATACACAATTCCATACAATTTTGGAATAAAGTATGTGACATAATTGTAATCTGAAGCTCTTCTAGTCAATCTTCAATTTGATTTATTAAGCAAAATAAACTCCCCCTAGTGGCAGGTCTCACTTTGAAAATTATCTTCATTAGTAGGAAATACATTTTAAATGTGTTAAATTTAATCCCACTAAAGTATGTTGTACATAGTAGATTTAATAAATGTTTCTTTTCTCTATGGAGAAATGAAAATCAGGAAAGTAAAGAATCTGAAGCGCTTTTGCGTCTAATCCATGTTCTTACCTTCAAAAAGAAAATTTGAAGAAACCTTCAGAATAGAATCTAATATAACTACACTTACACTGTTGCCCCATACTTAGTTACCCTGCTCAATAAAAGAACAAATATTTTTCTCTAAATGCTGTTCTTATTTTATTCTCTTTGGAGATGAAAGTATTTCTGTTTATTTGTGTACTTATCTTGTCTCATAAAGCCAGTCAAAAAGCCCAACATAGAATTAAACAGAATCTGTTTTTCTCTAGTGATAACAACTTTGGGTATGTTTTTATATCTTTGAAGTTTTATTAATACAAAAAAGTTTTAATGTCATTTCAATTTACTATTATTTATAGACAGTTAGTACTAAATGTTGGCAAATAATAGGTAGTGAGTAAAGGACATTTACACTTAAAAATGTTACCAACAGTTGTGATCATCAAGTCAGCAATCATGAAGTGTCACAAATGGAAGTAACTTCTGATCTTTAACTGATCCTTTGTTAAAATGCATACTGATGAAACCTTTTACTTTATTAACATACTATATTCATATACTACAAAAGCATTATCTCCCTTGTTCGTCTTGCTAAATTGGTATTTATTTCATTTAAATGTCTTGGTCCTCCTTTGAATAATACCTACTTACTGAATTTTGTTACTTATATTTGATAACACTCTTTAAATGTTTCCTGTAAATGTATGATGCCATTTTCTAAATAGCATCTAAAATAAAAAGTTAGTTCTTTTTGTTTACGTAATTATTTCAACGTCATCGTTTTTCTCTGAAATAGCTTTATTTAGGTAGCTTGTCTACAGTGGCTATGGACACTTTTGCACACTGAAACTATGAAATGCAGTAAGTGAAATGTTTAATTACAGGGAACACTAAATGGCACAAAGAGGAAACAGGTATAAATGGAGAGCACTGGATTCAAACTTCAAAAATAAGGTCTCGCTTTCCCACTGTCGTACAACTAGGCGAGTTTCTTGACCAATAAAGCAGGCAAGTCAACATCTGCACTGCCACTCTTACAACTAAACCTAGCAGAACAAAAGCATTTTATAAACTGTGAAGACTGGTGAATAGGTATGTGAAACAAACATAAATTCCATTCTTTAAATAATTTCAGCTTATGTTGTCACAGAACAATCAGTTCTCCTGTAAAACAGTAAGAGGCAGTATATGATTATGTTCTCAGTTACAGACACGGCTGAAATGTGCTACTTCACTGATGAATAAACTTATGTAGTAAGTGCGTGCTTATTTGTGTATTTAATTAAGACAGTTACTGAGACACAAATGCCATGCAGATCTTCAACAGCAGTACCTTTCTAGTTCTGTACTTCCTTTAAAATTGATTTTTTGCATAGTTGTTTAATATAACAAAAACTACTGTGTATTAACTTATTCTGATAAAAGCATGCACAGTGCTTTACATACATCATTTTACTTTATTCTTATAATAGTACTAAGGAAAGGTAGTATTATTTAAGTTTTATAGCTAGGGAACTGAGGTTCAGATTCAAAATTGCTCAGGCTGTAAATGAAAAAGCGAACTTTGGATATTGGATTCCAGGTCTTTTGGCCCCAAAGCTTGTGCTCTTAGTGACTTCATGATATTGTCCAGGTAACCAAGTTCAGTGATGCAAAGGGTATACCCATATTCTAGGGAGTTCCCATTGCCAACTTTTTCTTCTCAAATAGTGTCTTGGTTGAAATAAATTCTCCTATCCTATTGATTTGCTACCTACCTCTCCTCTCCCTTTAAAAGTTGTTGTTTAATGACTGTGTAGTACTTTGTAGGGTTAATATTCTATAATTTATTTAACTGTTTTCCCTTTGGGGAGAAATTTTGGTATTTCTAATCTTGCAATATTTTAACCAGTATTTCAGAGAATTCCTTTGAGATGTAAATATTTCTACAAACTACTTTCTTAGGAAAAATTCCTATAAGTGGCGATTTGAGGTAGATTGTTATGTATATTTTTAAGGCTGAGCCAAATATTGTACTCTGAGAGATAGTGTCAAATTGCTTTATCAAAAATTATATTCCCATTGTCAGGCTGTGGATGGGCCTGTATGTACCTTTGCACTTTTGCTTAAAAAAATTATTGTCAATTTCATAGGGAAAAGGATGGGGTAAGTAATTGAATTTATAGGTTGGAATTGTGTGTAGTAATAGGTGTGTATTTGCAGATTTTCTACTTAATTGTTTTTTACGTATTCATTTGTTTGTTTTATGTTTTTCAGTTGTTTTTAGTTCTTTTTTTGATTGAAATAGTGTTTAAAAATGCATTTCTTTTAAATAACACATGCATATTTAAAAAGCCAATGATACATAGAGAGCATCTTAGGTTTAGCAAGTTTAGGCATTATCTTTTGGTGTCTTATTGTGGTAGTTAAGGATTTTAGCATTCTTTCTTCTCTCCTTTACCTTGCCTTTCTTAATCCTCCAAATATAACTTTGTTATGATTTTGGGCTAAGTCACTTTAGATATTTCATTATTTTGACTGTGTAAATACTGTTTACTGCTGAGCTAAGTAATATGCTGTGATTACATTTTCCTTTCTGTTCTATACTATTGTTGATTTCTTTTCTACCTATTTTTCATCTTCATATTTATTTGCATTTGGGTTTATCTGAGTCTTAGCTTTGCTGGAGACAGAGTTTGTATTTCTCTCTTGTTTTTCTTGTTTTGGTGTTATTTTCTGCCAGAGAAGGGTAGTTACAGAAAGCTATGTGTTTTACCATCATGAAACCAGAAGTGTCTTGCTGGCTTTTTTTTTTTTTTTTTTGACCTACTTTAGATGTCACATCTCCATGAACTCTTGAGCATCGCTTTATAGCACCTATGCTATTGAGCAATATGTTATGCTTGATTTTTCCCATGTTCAGAATATATTTCCTCCTAGTAGGAAAAATAAGCTACTAGATAGGGCTGTCTTTTGTCCTTGAAGCAACCAGAAATTTCCTAGTACCATGCACATAGTAGGTATTTGAGATTTACTAATTTAGCAATTGATTGCTATTTAAATTTTTTCTGGTAATGTTTTAGTGATTCAGTTATAGCAGATACATTTTATGTGGGTTCCAGGGGAAATACTTTTTTTAAAGTGTACTTGCATAGAAGAAGGGGAAAAGAGGGACATTATTAATGATTTTTTTCAGGATTATGGAAAAACAATGATTTTGAGGGCGTATTTCATTTTCTTGGTTTTTGTTGCAAATGTCATGTGCTAGAAACTGTGCTGTTTATGCCTCATCTCATCGTCTTTCCTTGGGTTTAGCAAACAAGAGGGAAAGAGAAAAACCCATCACAGCTGTAGGGCAGCAGCAGGAGGGTGGCAGAAGAATTCTGACTCATTAGAAGTTGTTTCCGCCGGCTCGGTGGCTCAGCCTGTAATCCCGTGCCTTTGGGAGGCTGAGGTGAGTGGATTGCCTGAGTCCGCGGGTTCGAGACCCGCCTGGGCAAGCAAGACCTCATCTCTACAATAAAATCAAAAAATTAGCCGGGCGTGGTAGTGCGCGCCTGTAGTTCCAGCTACTTGGAAGGCTGAGGCGGAAGGATCGCCGGAGCCCAGCAGGTCGAGTCTGCGGTGGCCGGGAGCGGCCACTGCACTCCAGTCTGGGCGACAGAGTGAGACTCCAACTCAAAAAAAAAAACAAAACAAAACAAAAGTTGTTTCCAGCCAGAATTCTCAGAATTTTTTGTAGATATTTTTTGCCTCATATAGAGAAGTAAAATATCCAGCTCTCTTCAGCCTAACAGTGAAGTTTGACTCTGTGCTATACATCACCTCTGTAATATTACATTAAACATGCAGGTTATCATTGTAAATAGTTGAAATTCATGTTTAGAGATAAGTAGGCACTGAAACTGGGGGCAGGAAATGAAGAATGAATGGGATTAAGGGTTGTGCTGAATTGGGTGTAGCATGGCAGGGTTTTTACTGAGGAATACTTCAGATTTCTTAGCTGTTGGGGAGTAACACCATTTTGGATGCCAAGAAGTGGGTGCCCAGGTTCAGGAAATGTGAATTAGGGGGGATTCAGATACAGGGACTAGAAATCAAGATAAATGAGTTATCGGTAAGTAGCCTGAAGTGGTGGGAGTAGATTAAATCACCCTAAGGAAAAAGCCGATAGAGCAAACTCAGTTCTGTGAGGGGTCATCTCTTGTTAGAAAATGTCACTTTAATCTCATAGGATTATTTAAACTGTATTGTTGTATGCCTTTTTAAGGTTTTATGAGAAATACATAAATCACAGTTAAATTAATTTATGATTATACTGAATTGTTAATTTCTTCAACTTTCTTCAAACACTGGGTACAAATGGTGAGTCTAACAGACATTTTAGATGGGGATGTTAAAAAGACTTTACAGATGACATTCAAACTGGCATTGGACACTCGATTGGACCTGTTACCACCAGTAGTTATAGTGTGCAGGGCTTTTGAAACAGAAGCGTGGCATGCAGTCAGCTAGAGCCTTAGTTTCACAACAATTTTGATTTACAGGTTAGGACAGGATTTTTGAGGTAAAGGTTTAAAAAAAACCAACATCATACTCTCTATTTCAGGATATAACTGAACTCCAGAGCTCCCAAATCCAATCTTAGAGGGATGTTTGTTTATATTTCAAATGTAGCCTGTTATTTAAGTAATAATTGGCAGTGTAATTTGGTATATATTTAAAGACAATACAAAAGTAAGAGCATTAGCATGACCCAAGTCAAGTGTAGTTGATGTCAGAATTCTTTATTTTTAATTATTCTATGCATCTTTTATATGTATGGACATATATATACAATATTTTCACAAAATAATTATAACTGTTTCTCACAAAATCGATGGAAAAGTCGGTCAAATGTATTACTTTAGCTTTAACAAGTTGACACTTTAAAAGTTTCAAATCCAGTGTATTTGAATTGTTGACTCCCTTGGTTACTTCTCAGCCTTGATGTTACTTAATTCCTCTGTGCATTTGACTTTTTTCTATGACCTCCAAAGTATTCTCCAGATATATTATCATTTCTCCGAATGTCTTATCATTTCTCCTCTGTTGTTTTTGTGTATTTTCCTCAGCCCTGTACCTAAATGTTGATATCACTGAGGTCTGTCCTTAAGCCACTTTTCTCCTTTTTTGATAACACCCTGTATTAGGCAATGTAGTTGTTTTTTTCAAGCTGCAAATCCCAGAGTCGTTTGCAGCCTCTCTTCACTCAACATCTTCCTCTTCCTACTTCTAATACCAAGTCAATTTAGTTAGTGAACATTCTAGTTTAGCTTCAGTTCCTCTTCAAGCCAGTCCTTTCTTACTAATCTCACTATCACTGCCTTTGTTCAGATCTGATCTTTTCTTTTCTGGGCACTTCTGATCAGCAAACATTAATTGAGAGTCCCCTCTGTGTCAGGTGGTGTTCTGGGTACTAAGAATATAAAAATGGTTACGTTTAGATAGTATTAAGAGCAAAAGGCAAACAAGTATATGCAATTAAAGCCTTTAACGCTTGACTTAATGGGAATTTGATCTCATGCTACATATTTCATAATGCACATAAAAATGCATCAGACGTGGACAGTTTTACCTCTTATAAAGAAATGGTCTGAGACTCTCTCACAGGGTTGAATACTGCAGTGAGCCAGCATAGGACCGGCAGCAGTACCCTACAGAGGGATACCTTCAGGTTCCTGTTAGTTCTCCCTGTGCGGGGCCAGTGTGTCTTGCTTCAATGTTTGTGTTGCTCTCTTCTTTCTAGTGTTTCATAATCATTACTGGGAAGCTGCCAAGAGTGCAGGACTGGATTGTATGCACATTTTCAATTTATGTGAAGGTATTTGTATAGAATATCCCTCGATGGAATGGTTGTATGAGACATTTGTATAAGATATAGAAGTCATCTGGGGTGGAATCACTAATTCATTGTGAGGTAGGACAGGGAAGACTATAAAAGTGACCTGCTTGAGCAGGGACTTGAAAGGGGTGGGACAGAGCCAGGAGGTTGTATGAAAGCACCAAAGTACACGTCGATAATGAGGAGTTTCTTAGCTCTTAGGTATAATAGACAAGGAAGACTTTGGCTAGAGGAAATGAAGTCAGCAGGGTAAACAGGAGCTAGGCAATCCTGAAGGGTTTTGTGTGCCAGACTAAGGAACTGGTAGACAGTGCAGAACTTCTGAAGGGTTTTCATCAGAGAAGTGCAGTCAGATTTATGTTTTAGAAGTAAGTTTTTGGTGGCAGGATCCTAACTTCAGTGAGCCCTGCCCCACTTCCCATACTCTATCACCAGAATCAGCTTGGTAAAGCACAGGGCTGACCTTGTAAATCCCAGCTTAACACTTAAAATGACTCCCAGATACTGAAGTCCACTTTTCTTCCATTACTTTGAGGAAACTTGCCATTTCCTCTGTCTTAGTTTAGGAGACACCACGTGGCTTCTTAGTTTTATACGTCTGTGCTGAAATATCACCTCAGGGGGACCTTCCCAGGCTCCTCCATCACTCCTTAGTTTCTTACTTTGCTTTTTTTTTCTCTTCTCTGCACTCAGTAGCCCCAAAAGTTGCATGTTTACTCTTTTAAGTATTTCTGATCTTCCACCTGGAATGTAAGTTCCATGAGAACAGGAGTTTTTGTCACCTCTAAGTGTTCTGTGCTTGGCACATGATAGGTGTTCAGTATTTGTTGAAAGAATGTGGCCCTAACCATTTCCCTCTTCCCTCCCTTTCACCCTGTGCTTCACATTTCCATAGGGGACTTCTCACAGTTCACTCCTTATGTATTCCTCCTCATTAAGTCCCATTTATCCCTCAAGCTCCATTTCAGAGACTACCTTTTTTGTTTAAAAAAAAAAAGTGGTCAAGCAGTCAATCTTTCTCTTTAGTTCCCATAACACTTTTTGAATATTTAGTAGGACTATTTTTCCAGGCTGCCCAGGATGTGATAAGTGAAAATAAATATCTGTTAACAACTTCTTAATTAACCAGTAGAGAATTATACACTGAGGCAGACAAGCATTACTGTATAGGTAAAAATTGAAATTCATTTGGTTAATTGGAGCAATGCAATAATTAGGTATGACTTGAATTTGATCATAAATGCCATATGATTAGGGGAAAACAGCAGAGATATGGTTACCAATTTCTGTGCTTTATGCAGTTATACAGTCTATAGAAAGTATCTATTGACACATATGTATACACACACACCATATTACCAATTTACTCCCTTTTTTGTAAAAATACCATGAACCGTGATAAAGAAAAATAAAAATAGACAAGTACTGAAGAAATTACTTGCTAGGGACAATTTAAAAAAGCATGCTAAAGTTTCATAGTTACTTTTCATCATCTTTCTGCATAAAGTATCACTTTTTTACATATATCATTGAAAATATAAAATACCTAGAAATGTTTTTGTTGAATCAAAATAAAAGCACTATACACAGTCCAATTTCTACTTTATAAAAGATGATATAATTCCATTTGAAGTGTCCAAAATGTAAAAACTTCGGGTAATTATTTTCCCAGCTAATGGAAAGGTACAGAGGCATAACCTGTAAATTACTTTGGTCTTCCAATTCCGTATGGGTGTCTGATGATTTTTAAATTTACCTTAAATGATTAATTTCTCTATGAAGTTCTGGCTAAGGTCCTTTTGTGAAGTTGTCCAATTTCCCATTTCTGAACTCGTGTTCCTCTTCTACACGCAGTGTCTTTTTTCTCAAATGAAAATCATACTGAATTGTTGAGTTTTCATTGAACTTTTAGTTGAGACACAAATCACTAAAGCTAATAATTAAGTAGAATTACTGCCTAGTCATAAAAGTAAAAGTTGCCAGTAATCACAGATAACCTCTAATATCTGTCAACAGCAAATATAAATACCAAAAGTCAGTTTTATTCTTGTTTTAATATTTGAGGGACTGCATTAGATGACTGGAGGACCATCTGCAGGTGCTAGCAGAGCTTTGGGACATCATCACAATGAGATGAAAATATATAAACGTGGGAAACTGAAGATGACGAAGATTCATTTTTTATTTAGGGTTGTTCCTGTTTACCAATAACATAAATGATGCTGAGATGCTTCTTGTAGAATATAGCAAAGAAGACATGATTTTCACATAATTTATTACAGTTTTTTTGTTTTTACCCCTAATAATAGCTAACTATGTTTGAGAGGGAAAAAAAATCCTAGTAGATCTGCTAATTGGGAATCACCATACTACAATGTATGTAGTATAAGAAAGCATTTTCCTATGATGAGCTCATAAACTTTTCAATAAAACATTATGAAGAATTTTATCCCTTCCTTTGTTTTTCTTAATGAAGATATGAAAAGAAGATTTTGGAATGATTTATGTAAACTTGAAGTAGATTTTAAAAGTTAGTTATATTAGAGAAATATTTGAGAAGATGTTATAGAAATTTTTGCTTTATATTTGTTAAAGAATTTTTATGGTATTTTGTTTGTTTTTCAGAGTAAAGCCTATCCCAGCTGAAGGAATCAAGTCAAATCCTTCCAAGCGGCATAGAGACCGACTTAATACAGAGTTGGACCGTTTGGCTAGCCTGCTGCCTTTTTCACAAGATGTTATTAATAAGCTGGACAAACTTTCGGTTCTTAGGCTCAGTGTCAGCTACCTGAGAGCCAAGAGCTTCTTTGATGGTAAGACAAAAAGGTTTAATTTGTCTATAATAACTCACAAAAAATACTTATGTTAAATATGTTTGTTCCTGTATTAATAACTACAACAATTTGCCATGTGTGAAAAAGTTCTGTTTATTCCTGAAGAGGAAAACTTAAGTGGCAAAACCAAATTTATAAGTCCTAAAATCTATTTTCCAGCTTCATTCATCAAACAGATGTACCCACTTAAATGATACATGGTATTCTTTGAAAATGATTTATTTAGAAGTTACACACAAATTGAGTATGTTCAATTCCATTTTCCTTTCTCCTTCCAATTCAATTTTTTAGTCTCTTTTTTTTTTTTTAAAGCAAAGAGCAAAACACATATTAACGCTCTGACACTGTGATATTGCTGGATATTCTATTTCTATAGATATGTCATTTCATTTATCCTTTCAAAGTTATGTATACTTCTAAACCTTCATGTTAGTTGTATGTTTACTGCAGGAAAATATAATTTAAAAAGTTGTTTCCCTGGAGAGAACACTTTATTATAGGAGTCAAGAGAATTGGATTTCATTTTCTGTTGTGCCTCTGACAAACTATTTGGCTTTAACAAATCTAGGTAGCATCCCTGTGCCTCAGTTTACTCAGCTGTAAGGGTTGGGGTCTTAAATTAGGTGGCTAGATGATACTTATTACCCTTTAATGATGCACATTTCATCATCATAAAGTATTTTAAATAGAAATTTTTGTTTGAAAATAATGTTTCAATGTGTTTCTGTCTTGTAAAATAATTTCTTGATTTCTCTTTTATCTCTTTACAAGAGAGACACAGATTTTCAAGGAAATGATCTTTTGAAAACGTCATGTTACTTTACAAACTGTAGTAAATTAATGATAGAATCTCAGTGACTTATATCAGTCAGTGCTTTTCAAACTTTAATGTATTTACAAATCACATAAGGATCTTGTTAAGATGTAGATTCTTAAATCAGTAGCTTTAGGTGTGGCTGGAGATTTTTACACATCTAACAAGCTCTCTGATGATACTGATCCTACTGTTCTAGGTCTAGGAGGTAGTTAGACAACAAATTTACAGATAGTTGAATTTGTAATTTGTGTTTAGAATATCGCAAAACGGTTAAATTCCCTTTAGGTTTATGTTTACATGGTATGATGTGTTTAGTCTGAGCATCTTTTTTTTTTTTTTTTTTTTTGAGTTGGAGTCTCACTCTGTCGCCCAGACTGGAGTGCAGTGGCCGCTCCCTGCCACCGCAGCCTCGACCCGCTGGGCTCCAGCGATCCTTCCGCCTCAGCCTTCCAAGTAGCTGGAACTACAGGCGCGCGCTACCACACCTGGCTAATTTTTTTTTTGATTTATTGTAGAGATGAGGTCTCGCTTGCCCAGGCGGATCTCGAACCCGCGGGCTCAGGCAATCTACTCACCTCAGCCTCCCCAGGCGCAGGATTACAGGCTGAGCCACTGAGCCCGGCTAAAACACTTATCCTTAAACTTAATAAATATCCCACCAAAAAACTACATAAATCCTAATTATAAATATTATTTTAAAAATTTTAAATGTAATATTAACAAACAAATACAGTGGCATATTCAAAAAACAAATGGCAAAGAGGGATTGATTTCAGTAATGCAAGAATTTTCCAATATTACAAAACCTATTAATAAAACTCACTAATTTACTAGTTATAAAAGTAAAAATTATATGATTTATCTAGAGACACTAAAAAAGCTTTGAAGAAATTTAACATATTTCCAAAGCTGGCTACTTCCTTAACATGCTACACCCACTTCAGCTCAAAGGCTAGCACTATACTTAAAAATACTAAAGGCATTCCCATTAAAGTTAGGACTGAGGTAAAATGCCAACTGTCTCCATTATTAAGAAAATAATCATAATTGTTTTAGGAAATTGGACAAAACTTTCTCTGTTTGCAACTAATAGAGAACATACATGAAAACTTAAGAAAATTAAATAAAACATAAAAATATTTAAAATAACTTATGAGACTTCTGGTTTCAGCTTTGACATATAAAAAGCTTTGAAGTTGTCCTTACAATAAGAGAAACAGTTGAACAAACTAAAACTCAATGACTTTTCTTAGAAACATCAGAGAATTGATATCACAGTTCAAATCTACACTCCAAAATCTGGAGAGAAAACTAACAAGCTTCTTTGGAGAAAAACACAACTGAGATAAGCTTACCTAAAGCAGAAGCTGCTTAAAGCCATAAACTCCTAAGAACACATATATGGTAACTTTCATGAGTTCCTAAAGATTGAGTGTTGACATATAAGAGAGTAAGAAATTCCTGGGAGTCACAGTCTTAGAGGGATGCCCACATACTTTCATGGGTTTTACCTCCAAAATTCTTACCAAGTTCTTACAGTGAAGATATGAGAGAAATCCCTCTGACCACTGGCAGGTGAAGGGCAAAAATAAAATATTTAAAAATATTCCTAGGCGTGCTCCATTACATTTGCCTACTCTCCAGAGGAAACGACTTTACCAGGTCCTTAAGCAATTTAGGGGAAGGGCAATTATCCAATTCCAGCCTCCTCTAGTCTTCTTATCTCATTTAAGCTGGTAAGCCAGTGGAGAAACATTTGTGAAGGTGACAACCTAGGCACTGGCCAACTTAAAGACTCAGATTTAATCACAAAAGTATAGACTGTTTTCCCTCCCCCACACTTTACCATCACATCAAAATAAGATTCCTGTATAATAACAGTGAATTACAGCTAAAAGAGCTCCAAGAAGTAGACTCTATTAATAGAAGTTTTTAGTAAAACCAAAGGCAATAGAATAGAGAAAAATAAGAACAGCAGAGAAAACTGAAGCTTCTGGCACCTACAAGTAAAACAAACAATAAACACAACCCAAGTCTTAGGTAGATTAATATAAAATCTCACAGTAAAGGTCTACCTCTATTCACATTGCCCAAATGTTATTTTCAGCTTTCAACAGAAAATCACAGAGCATACTAAAAGGCAAACAAAAAATAGTCTGAAAGACAAAGCAAAATCAGAACCAGATTTAAATATGACACAGATTTCAGACTTAGCAGACAGGAAATTTAAAGTTGACTACTAGTAATATATTAAAATCTCTAATGGAAAAAGGAGATCACATATAAGAACCAATGGGTAAAAAACTCTAAGAAATATGAAAGGAAAATTCAGAAATTCAAAACACTGTAACAAAAACAGAGAATGCCTTTGATTAGACACAGCCAAGGAAAGAATCAGTGACTTTAAAATTTGTCAATACAAACTACCTAAACGGAAATGTAAAGAAAAAAATAGGAGAATATTCAAAAACTGTGGAACAATTAGAAAAGATGTAACATATATTTAATAGAAGAAAGAGAAGAAAAGCAAAGCAGGAGAAACATCTGAAATGATAATGGCTGATAATTTTCAACAATTAATGGCAAACAGCAAAGTACAAATGTGGAAACCTCAGAGAATACCAGAGGCATATCATTCAAATTACAGAAAACCAAAGAAAAAGAAAAAATCTTGATGTAAGAGAAAAAGAGATAAAAATCACAGAAGACTTATCATTAGAAACTATGCAAGTAAGAAGGGAGTAGGATGAAATATTTGAAGTGTTGATTAAAAACAAAAAACCTAGAATTCTATAAATGGTAAAATTATCCTTCAAAGTGAAGGAGAAATAAAAACTTTCTTTCAGAAAAACAAAACTGAAAGAATTCATCACCAGCAGACTTACTCTTCAAGAAATGTTAAATGTTCTTCAGGGAGAAGGGAAATGATATGTCAGAAACTTGAATCTAAAGAAAGAAAGAACATCTGAGAAGAACTAAATAAAGGTAAAATAAAATCATTTGTTTTTCTTATTCTTGACAGATCTAATCTATAATACTTTGTTCAAAATGATACCAGTAATATATTGAATAACTATGGCGTATATGAAAATTAAATGAATGACATCAATATTATAATGGATCAAAGGGAGGAACTGAGAATACTGTGTTTAAATATGACTCCGCTATCCATGAAGCAATATAGTGTTATATAAAAATGGACTTAAACGTTTACTGTAAATGTATATTGCAAACTCTAGAGCAACTACTAAATTTTTTTTAAAAAGAAGTATAATTGACATATTAAGAGATTAAAATATAAGAATTATATATAGTGTTTGATTAAAACTAGACACACATTATGGTATTATAATTATTATTTTACAGATAAGATAACCAACTTTAAATAGTGAATACTACTAAATATCAGTGATGCAATGTAATATAACCAATAATCCATAATGATCAAAGAAAAACTGTATCCATGTGATCAAATCTTTGTATTTTGTTGAGGCAGAGAAAGCAATAGTAGACTTATTCATGATAATTATTTTTTTATATATTTGCTCCCTTAATGATAAAAGTTATCATTTATAGGACTGATGGAAAACAGCCAACATCTGGATCTTTCCACATCACTCCTTTAATTAATCTAAAATTAATCTTCATTTCTTCACAGTTTTTAATTTCTGCACTAAATGACTAGGAATGTCAAAGTTTCCCCCCAGCTTTCTGGTCATGTCATTTGCCTCTGCCCTGTGTGATTTTTCTCCTATGGACTGAATGAAGGGAATTCTAAAATCTGACAGATTAGCAATGAAATCTTTTACACCATTTCCTGAGATTCATCCCAGATTTATGGCTGCACACTTAGAGATATCATGATGCAGAAATGTTAGGCAAGAAATAAAACTATATTTCCCCCTTTCTTACTTCAGTGGAGCACAATTTCCATTTATTCACACTGTGTTTCCTCACACAATATGTCCTTCAGACCTATGACTATAAATTTGAAAATATTTATAGGCAAGACTACCCCTAATACCATTTATGCCTTGCTGGCATTATGTTCCAGCTCCTGAGAGCCACTCATATCTCAAACAAATGGCTTACAACCATGTACTGCCTTGGATTTTTCTGTTAAATGAAAGGCCCTTCTCTGACTGCTCTTGATTTGATTTATTATTAAAAACATAACCTGCTAATGAATGTTCAAAGAAAGCCTGTTTATGCGTATTCAGAGCTGCCCCAACACTGGCTTTCTAGATTTTACAAGTCAGTTTTAAATTTTGAGTAAGGCATTTTTGTTTTTGTTTTTCTCTCTTTACCTTCTCTATGCTTCTATACAAACATTCAATAGATTTAAATTATAATATTTCTCATACCAGAATAGAACATCGTAACTGTCCCCTCAATGAGTCATATTTGTCAAGTGAAGGACAAGGTAAGTCACTGCATGCATTGCGCAGCTCTGGGTAAGACTCAGAGGCACCTAGGCCCATAGGTTGCATGAAGAAATCCAGTCTGAGTTACCCATGAGATGACGTTTGGATCAGACAAGGATGGAATATCCTGGGTTGAACTCCAGAAAAAGGAACTTTGCCTTCTTTCTGCTCTCCTTTTTCCTGGCACTTTTGTAAAGGAACTAGGAGGATTGACTGGGAGTGTTGTAGTGGGCCTTTTGTAAAAGTGGCCTTACTAGTGAATATCAGAATCTTATAATTGCATGTTCAATGTCTCTTTTGTGTGCAGGGCGGGAGCCAAAATTCTAGTAAACTCATTGCCACGCAACACAAAGAGAGCCTAGAAGTTCTAAAGAACAACACCCAATTTGTTACTCCTTATCCTTTAAATTTTTACACCGAAAGCAGAGAGTTAGAAGTACAATTTTACTTAGTTAACTCTTCTCCTTTTAGCTGTTTCCAGAGAAACATAGTAAGTACCAATGTGATGATCTCTTTGAGGTATAGTGAACTCTGAGGAAAGTGATTTTTTAAGACATTTTCAAGGGTGTGAAAAATCCAACAGCAAATCAGAGAGGAAAAAAAAAAGAATTCTGTCTTCTGACATTTCATAATATTCTCAATGAATCCTAGGAACAGAGATATATGCCACAATTTTTATAATTTCCTCCTTGTAATAACTTAAGCTCTATTTACAATGCTGTTAGGTATTGAGGATTCCACTTGTATTCATTGTTGTTTCTTCCATAGTATTAAAATTTCCTGTGTTTTATGGTCACTGTTGAACAACATACCTGAAAAACTCTTTAGGAACATTCTGTATTACTCTGCAAATCCCACGCTGCATAACATAAAAAGAAATGCAACCAATTCATTTTTTTTTAACCTTCTAGAGAGAAATTGTGAGTAGATATTTTTAAATGATTTGTTACAACATAAGTAAGTTTGACCTCTCTTTTTAATTATGTGTGTAGTTGATGGAAAGTATCTTCTTTCTTAATTTAAGTCTTGCTTATTTGTGTTTTTTGTTTTAAGGGAATTTATCTTTCTTGCTACCATTGGATATGATGGTAGTTGAAGAGAGAAGCAGAAGTTAGGGGAGATGATAATCTAAAAGTATTTGGTCAAAAAATTTTCAGGAAAAAATTTAACTGCAGTATAGTTTGCTTAGTTTAATATTTAAAATTTCAGGAACTTATGAGGCTATAAAGTTACACTAAAGAATATTGCTGTTGATACAAAACATAGCAAAGAGAAACTTCCCTATAACTTGAGATTATTATAAAGAAGGTGCCTCAGACTATTAACCCATATTTAAATTACAAAAATCAACATATAATTGTTAAAATAGAAACAGGGGAAATCTTTAGTAATGAAGAAAATCTCAAGCCTAAAATAAATTTATCTTAACTTTACTCAAACATAATTAAAGTAAGATTTTATGGGAAGACATATAGATAAATATGGATTAAAGTTTTATTACTTTTTGTATACTCCAGTGGACTGATATACAAACTCTGAAAATAATTTATTTATTTGATAGTGACAAAACATTTTTTTTAATGTCACATATAAGAGGGGTTGGTTTAAAATTGAATTTATGGAGTCACTGAAAAAAAAAAAAAACCCAAATACTATCTATTCTAATTCAATTATTGCCTAGAAGTTAATGCTAATTTTTAGGCAGTATTTCCTCATAGAAAAGATGGACACCCCAAGTTATTTAAGTTGATATAATTAATAAAGCCCATGTGTAGTCAACTGTTCTTAATATGAGTTTACGCTTAATAAACAATTTTCTGATAATTTGGTGAGTTGTATAATAGTCTTATGAGTGGAAAGGGTATAGGTAAAACTGGTGGAAATGTGTAAACCTTCTTGGGAGTTACATTTCTTACTATAAATTAAGATATAAAAATTATGCCTTATATCCAATGAGTTGTCATGACTCAGTGTTCTATTAGCTAAATTAATGTACAACATTTACTGAATGAACAAAAGGTTTGCTTTTGTTGTTGTTGTTTTCCCAATATACAAAATGCTGGTTCTTGAGAGGGTTTGAAACTGCAAGGCCTCCCTTTTGGCAATGTTACAAAATTGTCCTGTGACTTCTTTTAATTATCTGTAAACTACACCATAGGAGCTAAGTTATTTTTTAACAAATAAATAAAGTCTTTGAGTGCTTAGTATTTTGGTAGTCTAAACATTATCTGTACAATCTAATAATCCCTAGATAGTAATCAGTTTATTAATTATTAAAAAGAGTGGGGAAAAGTGCTGATTATCATGTACCAGTCATTAGTAGCCTTATCCCCATAGTACAGACTCACAAGAAGTTAAAGATCAGAAAATATATCCCAAATCACTCTGATAAGAACTGGGAAAGCCAGTTTTGTTTTGCTTTGTTTTCTTTATAGAGGTTTTTTAGAGCAGATGTCAGTTCATGGGACTATAGGGCAGAAATTACAGAGATTTCTCATATCCCCAGATCTCACACATGCATAGCCTGCCCTGTTATCATTTCCATCAGAGTGTTAAATTTGTTACAATTGATTAATCTATACTGACACATTATTATTACCCAAAGTTCATAGATTTTGGGGTTCTTCTAGGTGTTTTATATTCTTCTTGGCATTTTACATTCTATGGGTTTGGACAAATTTATAATAATAAGCATCCATCATTAACATATCATACGAAGTAACTTTATGTGCTAAAAATTTCTCCATATTCTGGCTATTCATCCTTTCCTACTCATTCCTACCACTAAGCTCTGGCAATCACTGTTTTACTGTCCCCAGTTTACCTTTTCCAAAATGTATAGGCAAATACATTTCCTTCATATATTGTCATGTTTTTTAACTTTTAGTGCTGAATAATATTCTACTGTATGACTGTAACACAGTTATTTATCTGTTCACCTACTAAAGGACATCTTGGTTGCTTTCAAGTTTTGGCAATTATGAATAAAGCTTCTATAAATATCTATGTGCATTTTTTGTATGAACATAGTGTTCAAATCCTTTGGGTAGATATAAGAAACAAAGCCAGCCAGGCTCGGTGGCTCAGCCTGTAATCCCGTGCCTTGGGAGGCTGAGGTGAGTGGATTGCCTGAGCCCGCGGGTTCGAGACCCGCCTGGGCAGGCGAAACCTCATCTCTACAATAAATCAAAAAAATTAGCCGGGTGTGGTAGCCCGCGCCTGTAATTCTGGCTACTTGGAAGGCTGAGGCGGAAGGATCGCCGGAGCCCAGCAGGTCAAGGCTGCGGTGGCCGGGAGCGGCCACTGCACTCCAGTCTGGGCGATCGAGTGGGACTCCAACTCAAAAAAAAAAAAAAATTTTTTTCAAATTCCTGTAGAGAGACTCTGGCATAGACTAGGTCAGTGCCCGGGTCAAGGATCCTGTGATTAGTGGCCCCACAAGAAGCCCACCAAGTTAAGGAGGGCAGTTCCCCAGCTGAGCTGGCCTTGGCCCCAGCCCCTTCTGAGTTTTCCTTGGCTGCT
>CAUYQG010154817.1:0-13033 GCA_963574415.1 Tarsius wallacei
CTTCCGCCTCAGCCTTCCAAGTAGCTGGAACTACAGGCGCGTGCTACCACACCCTGCTAATTTTTTGATTTATTGTAGAGATGAGGTCTCGCCAAGTTGCCCAGGTGGGTCTCGAACCCGCGGGCTCAGGCATTCCACTCACCTCAGCCTCCCAAGGCATGGAATTACAGGCTGAGCCACCGAGCCCGGCTAAAATATTTTTAATATAACAAATTTAAAAACAATCTGAGAACAAACTTAATCATTTAGAAAGTAACATATCCTTGAATACACTTCTCAAAAGATGACATATGAGGAGCCAACAGACACATGAAAAAATGCTTAGCCTCATTCATCATCAGAGAAATGCAAATCAAAACCACATTGAGATACCATCTACCTCCAGTAAGAATGGCTACTATTAATAAAACAAAAAACAACAGATACTAGTGAGGATGCAGAAAAAAGGGAACACTTATACACTGTTGGGGGAGTGCAAACTAATTCAACCTGTTTGGAAAAGAGTGTGGCAATTTCTAGAACTAGAAATTGATCTTCCATATGACCCAGGAATCCCCCTTCTGGGAATATACCCAGAGGAACTCAAATAATTCTAAAAAAAAGATGCACACATGTTTATCGCAGCACTATTCACAATAGCAAAAACATGGAACCAATGGTGCTGCCCATCAAAACTGGATTGGTTAAAAAAAAATGTGATACATATACATGATGGAATATTATGCAGCCATAAAGAAGGTCAAAATTATGGACTTCGCAGCAACTTGGATGGATTTAGAGTCTATAACACTCAGTGATCCATGACAGAAACAAAGAACTGAGTACCACATGTTCTCACTCATACATGGACCCTAAACATCTGTCACCATATCACAAAAAAGGGATTGGCAGTAGTGGGGCACTGCCCGGGCGGGGGCACGTACATAACATCAATAAGGCTGCCTGACTCTAATCCAGGGGAAGTGAGATCCAATGGGAGGCCCAAAACTTCACTTGTACCTAAACCTCTTATGTACGCAATCCTGACTTACACCCTACATCTTCAAAATTAAATTAAATTTAAAAAAAAGGAAGCAACATGTACCGAACCTAGGATGACATTTATATGGTCCTGACAGCTCAAATCACTTACCTATGTTTCAAAGAATCCTCATTAGAATCCTAATCCCAACCACTGATAGAACTGAATGTGAGTTTCTCAAATTTACCTGATCACAGCACACATTTTTACCCTCCACCTATTAACATCATTTAGGTCTGATGCTCTTGAAAAGACACAGTGGAAAACACTGAGGTATAGAGACACAGAGTTCTCTTCTTTGGCTTTCTATGGGCCCTAAAGATGCCAAGGATATGTGGAGAGCTGCACCGTACAGTCTGACTTATTCACTAAATTCTAATAGTTATAAAATTGATGTTGCACATAAGATTACATCATAGAATTGAAAGATGGGAGTATCAGACATTATTCTAAATTTCCTTCCAGCAAATCACAAAACAGCATCAAATAGCATGGTCTTTAATATAGTTGTACCTCAATTTTCTCTCTTTCCACTATAGAGAATGCCATTCTAACAGGGCTCTTATGAGGATGAAATAAAGGTAATATACATAAAGCACTCAGCACAATGCCTAGCATCGTGTGTGACACGAATGCAGGTGTACTTGTCATTACGAGGGCCAGTATATTAGGCATCGTAGATGAGGACTTGGGTTCTAAAGTCCAACTGCTTGGATCTGAATCTCAACCCCATGACTCACTAGTGATGAGAACTTGACCAAGTTACTCAACTCTGCCTTAGTTTCATCGTTTGCAAAATGAATGTGTCACTCTTACCTACCTTATAGAGTTGCTGTGGAAATTAAATGAGCTGATACATAGAAAACACCTCGAACAAGGTCTGGCATACCCTAAGTGTTATTGTGAATACTAGCATATTGCAGTATGCCCGCACTGGCCTTATAAAGACTAAGTGTCCCACTATGGCCTTATAGAAGTACCCACCATTCCTTACCAACGTGAGCAAGTTCATATTTCAATGACCAAAACCGAGAAAAATGTGGTAGACTTATATAGATAATAGTGAGATGAGGGTTAAATCCATCATCTATTATGTAGAGTTATCTGATACCAACAGTGTCTCCCTTTACATCACTTGAAAAAAAAAAGACACTTAAATATTGCCCCCACCAATGGTCTTCTTAGATCCAACTAAATATTCAAACACAAAGACTTTTCTTAAGACTATATTGGACACCTGCCTACTTAGGACACAGGGACAGGAGACACTTCTTGCCATTGGGGCAGCCTCCAACTTCACTTTCCCATGGGAGTCCTTGCAGCAGACTAATAGCCACCTGGGAGCCATCTTCTCCCCAGGTGAAAACTCAGATGCAGGAGATGAGATACCCATTGAGAGGGTGTGGAGGCCACCCTTGCTTAAAAGCCTTATTAATCATATTACTCATTGAGAGAGCGAACATCTTTTGCAATAACTCTTGTAAGCATAGATGATGTCAGGGTTCTTGAAAGCGACATTCCCCAAAAAAGAATCTCTGCACTATGGGAAATTCAAAGCTGTGGCTCTCCATCAGGCATCTAGAATTCATTTTCAGTTCCTTCCAATGTAGATATAATTTACCAGTTGAGGTCATTTTTTATCTTAAGCCACGTTGATCAGAAACAATCAACATTTTATTCTTTTGGGGATAACAGGGCTGCAGAGTTAGAATCTCATGCAGGAGAAAATTGCCCTACAATCCTCTACAACAGTGTGTGTCAAACTGCATGTTATAAAATGCACACAATGACAACATTTTGTAAGACATACTGATATAAACTGCAAGGACTTGGTGAATACATTAATTATCATGTCTTTGTATTATATAATAAGAAAAATGAAACACAAGGTACAAGGGACATAATCAGTATTAAATTTGATGAAACTTCCAAGCAATATCTAGCTCACAAGAAGTTATATTTTTTCAAGTGGTTACCTGAATTTCTAATCAAGACATGATAAATGATCTGTTCAAATTCATGAGAATCACCACTGCTGAGAAACTTTGCAAAAGTAGGAGGCTGCAAATAATTTATTGCTTTGTCTCTGGTGGATAAGAACTTTGTTCTCCATTAACGAGAATTTGAACAACTTGTTCTCTTGAAATTATACACCAGAGGTACCACCATTCTTTAACTCTAACAGTTGTTTCTCCTTCCTTCCTTCCTTCCTTCCTTCCTTCCTTCCTTCCTTCCTTCCTTCCTTTCCTTCCTTCCCTCTCTCCCTCCCTCCTTCCCTCCCTCTCTCTCTCTCTCTTTCCCTCCCTCCCTTTCTTTCTTTTTCTTTTTTTGATAAATGCACTGTTGAAATGTCTGGGAATAATAGAAATTGATTTGAAATCCAATCAAATGCTGCCATATCAAGTATCTCAGAAACAATGGTGAAGGTTTCTTTCAAACAGACAGATGTTATTCTGTTTGACTTAATAATCTTTCTTTAGATTCGAATCCATAACAATGACTAAAAATCACTCAAAAACATTTTAAATATTACTTTCCCAAAGTTGAATTTTTGCTGTCCATTCCCAATCTTTGTCAGTATGTGTTAATATATTTTCTGGTTACCCTTGTAACTTTTTGTTAAGCTCATTCAAGTGCTCAAATGCAGCTAAATATCCCAGGTGTGTAACCAAGAACTATCTTTCACTAAACCTTCAAAGTTGAATCATTTGCAAAATATTGTCCAATTCTTGACAAAATTCTACCTTTGGATCAAGAATGCACTTAAGTATGAAACAACAAAAAGCAGTGTTCTGCTCTTATTTCTTTGCTGAAAGCTATAAGCAGATGGTTGTGTGGGCGGCTTGGATTTTGTTATAGTCACCGTTTTGACAATATTATTTAATTTGCAATTAACTGCTACAGCGAAATATTTATATATAAAAGTTCTTCTGTGAATAAAATAATATAGTACTTGAATCTTAGAGCTAGCAGAATAAACTCTGAATGTAATAAACATTTTAAAGAAGTATTTCCATACTATCTCTTTTTCCTTGAATATTTTATTCCTTGTAGGATTTTTGTTCCTTCTCAAAACAAAGTTCTTCCAAACATTTCACCTAAATGCTTCTAAATAGTGCTGTTGTCTAGCAGTTGCTAATGTCTATAGATTTATCAATATACAATAAAGCATTTTTTGCAATAAATGTTTAATAATGTCCTAGATTATTGGTAAGCTGTGTTATCTAATATGTTGCTCTACCAATATTATTACTGTTTTTTTTTTTTTTGCTTTTCTGATTTCAAGTAGTATAAAAATTTTCCACCCAAGTTGGTAAAATTGCAATTCTGATTTCTTTTTGCAATAATCATTCATTTTGACATTCGATATTGTGTTTTATTGCATTCCTAACCTCTTAATCTTCTGAATCTGATACTAATCTAAAAACAGAACTTTGTTTCATATTTTGCTACATGTACATACTTTAGAAAGTTCAAATCCTTTTTTGGGTGGGGTGGATCTCTTCTGGTGTGGTGCTGATAGAGCTCATTTGGCACCACGGATTCATTTAATAACATTTTTACACAAATAAAGTATTTAGGCAGAAGGACAGGAATATTATTATAGTTCACAAATATAAATTTGAGATAATCCTAATTATGTTACCTAATGTCTAATCTAATCTTCTTTAGCTATTGTGTTTGCCTTAAAGAGCTAATTGTTTTCCAACTTTAATAGAAAATTATTCATTTTGCATGAGAGAAAAGATACATCTCTGTCAAAATTAAATCCATTATTAGGAGAATTGTAGGCCTTAAGGATATCGGCAAATGACATCCTGCATTAGGTAATTTGCATCAAAATGTTTTTAAAAGCTCAAGTCAAGGATGTGGTAAGAAAAACAGGAAGCATTGAGAAATAGCTCATTAATTTAAGAAGAAAAATAGGAAAAATTCAAAAAATACATTACTTACACCGATTTATGATAAAAAAATTTTAAAAATATTGCAAAGGCCAACAGTGCTCTTCACCTAAACAATTTTATTACAAAGTATGATTAAAAATTTGTTTTGGAAGCTGTTGTTTTTTTAATTTTTAAAAACAACTCTTTATGAAAATCAGTCAAGACTCAGATTTTCCCAGGCATTAATATCAAAAACCAAACAAGAAGAAGGAAAGAAGGGGTAGAAACAATCACCATAAACACGTAATTGCTTGTAGTTTAGGCACACCTAATACTAAATAGTAATAATGATATGAAAATAACAGCAATTATATATATGATCTGTGCTGAGGGGAAAACTTATGAAAAACAAAAGCAAACAAAATCAAAAAACAGAAGTAAACAAAAGCTCCTTTGCATTTTTTTATGGACACAATACAGAATTTTGCTGATAAACTGAGTTTGTCTTAGAAGTCTAAAGGCAACATCTAGAGCGACAAACTACATGGGATGGTTCAACTAAGAGCTGGCAAAGGTGGATATCTGGTCTTATGCTCGAAAACACGTTCCAAATTCAGGAAGTTTAACAAGGCAGCCATATGAATATTAGAAAAATAAAGTTTCGCCTGTGGTAAACTTCTGAATCACTGTATTTTTTAAAATAAGTTTTTACAACAACTTGGGCACACCCGTAGTCTCCTGCCCTGCATAACTTGGGAAGCTTCCCTTTATCGCCCTGTCACTCAAACCACAGATGAGAATTCACAACCACCTGGTTCCTTGACTTTGTTTTTTTTTAATTTTAAAAAATACATATATAAATTAATATTATATATTATTATAAATTAATATAATATGTATATTATTTATACTATATAAATTAAAAGACCTTAAAGAACAATTTTAGGTCTTTGGAAGTGGCTGCATACAACTGGAACTTCTGTCATACAGTCTGGATTTCTGGACAATTTATGGATCCAGAATTTCTTGATCATTTCACTTGAGTCTGCTTTTAGCACTGAAGCAGATGCTAAGTCAACAAGTAAGCTATAAAGCTGCAAGGCTATAAAACTATGCTATAAAGCTTTATATGCTATAAAGCTGCAAGGCTGAATGTTTCAATTTAGGAGATACTCAGAGATTCTTTGGCTACACTTGATTGAAAAGTATCTCCAGCCAGGCTCAGCCTGTAATCCTGCGCTTTGGGAGGCTGAGGTGAGTGGATCGCCTGAGCCCGCGGGTTCGAGACCCGCCCTGGGCAACTTGGCGAGACCTCATCTCTACAATAAATCAAGAAAAAAAAAAAAGTTGGCCGGGCGTGGTAGCGCATGCCTGTAGTTCCAGCTACTTGGAAGGCTGAGGCGGAAGGATCGCTGGAGCCCAGCAGGTCGAGGCTGTGGTAGCCGGGAGCGTGCCACTGCACTCCAGTCTGGGTGACGGAGTGAGACTCCAACTCAAAAAAAAAAAGAAAAGAAAAGAAAAATATCTCCTCAGATTTTTTAATTTAAGCATGATTTTTGGATAGGTATGCTCACTAATACGTAATTAGAAAAATCATCAAATGTTGGAAAGAGACAAATCTGTCCTGAGTAAGAGGCATCTGCCATTTATCCTAGAGTTCAGTTAACCAAAAATCCCAACGTGTTCTTACCTTAAAAATATTTTGGCACTGATCCACACAAATTAACTCTAAATGGATCAAAGACCTAAACGTAAAACCTCAAACTATAAGAATCTTGGAAAATGCAGGAGAAACTCTTATGGAAATTGGAACTGGCAACCAATCCCTATTCAGAACCCTAAATGCCCATACCTTAAGAAATAAGATAGACAAGTGGGACCTCATCAAACTGATGAGTTTCTGCAAAGCAAAAGAAACCATCAAGAGAGCAGGGAGACAATCCACAGAATGGGAAAAAATATTTGCCAACTCTATGTCTGACAAAGGCCTAACATCTAGGATCTACAAGGAACTCAAACACACTGTAAGGAAAAAACAAACAGCCCCATTCAAACGTTGGCAAAAGACATGAATAAACATTTTTCAGAAGAAGATATACGGGCAGCCAATAGACACATGAAAAACTGCTCAGCCTCACTCATCATCAGAGAAACACATATCAAAACCACATTGAGATATCACCTAACCCCAGTAAGAATGGCCATCATTAATAAAACAAACAACAACAGATGCTGGCGAGAATGTGGAGAAAATGGAACGCTTCTACACTGCTGGTGGGAATGCAAACTAGTGCAACCTATTTGAAGACAGTGTTGCGATTTCTGAAAGAACTAGAAACTGAACTTCCATATGATCCAGCAATTCCCCTATTGTGAATATACCCAGAGGAACTCAACCCATTCTATAAAAAAGATACCTGCACACATATGTTTGCTGCAACTCTATTCACAATAGCAAAAACATGCAACCAACCATACTGCCCATCGAAGATGGACTGGATAAAGAAAATGTGGTACATATACGCAATGGAATATTATGCAGCCATAAAGAAAGACAAATATATTGACTTTGCAGCAACTTGGATGGATTTGAAGTTGAACATACTCAGAGATCTATCATAGAAACAAAGAACAGAGTACCATATGTTCTCATTCATAAGCAGACCTTGAACAATTATAATACTATAAGAAAGTGTTTGGCAGTAATGGGAAACTGTCAGGGGAGGCGAGGTGGGATCGGCTGTTGAGGGAAACTGCTAGGGGAGGGAGGGGCATACCTCATCAATAAGGGTACTTTCATAATCAATGTTTGTATACCTAACTCTGAATTGTACGCCATCATATTTATAATAAAAAATTTTTAAAAAAGAACGTGAGCCAGTACAGCTCAGACCCTTTGCCATTGGATCTATATGTGGTCTTGGAATCCTTTCAGAGCTTAGAGCGTTTTCCGATCTAATAACACACTTTCACTGACCAATGGTGGTGGAAGGATGGAGCCTCAAAGTGGCAGACCCTGGCTGCACTATGCACTTTGTGGCAAAGGTAAAGCAAAAATGCAGCAAGTTAAGGCTCATAGTCATTACTGGTAACTGCATGAGTTGTAAAGTCATGTTCTCTCACAAATTCTTATTCATTTCTTCAGGATTCTCAGATACTTGCTCTGGCTGTGTGCTGAGATACCTACCTATGTTCTCATCCTCTTTGTGTCTGATCATCTTTCTATTTATATCCACTGCCACATGCTATTTAACAGAACCATTCCACTGGTAGTCCAGAATTTGTGCTGCTGCCATAGTGGAAAGATCACTGTAGGCAACAACTGCATCTAGGAAGAAATGCAGACCACTACTACTGGCATCATGGGCATTTGTCTAGTGTAGTTGCATAGTGCCACACTCTCAAAAGGGGCCCCGTGCTTGGATTTTAATGTTCTTTTTTCATATTGAAGTTTTTAATAATGTCTTTGAATGTGTGTTTTTTAAATGCAGTCTGATGGGGAAATGGAGCAGTTACAGAGAACTTGTAACTTCAGCTCACACATGGTTTCCTCCTTCCATCCCTTTCTGCCTCCTCATCATAGGTTCTTGGCTTCATGCTTCCCCAACCCTTGTTACCCTCTAAGTATAGGGGCCTATGCCTCGGCACAGGGAAGTTTGGGCTTAGGTGCCCAAGTCCTATACACTGGCTTGTGGAACAGAGGGTAATGAGCCCATCTCACCTATGAGGGTCTGCACTCACCTGTGAATATCTCTGTTCCTGAAGGAGCATGTTATTAAATAGGAAATAAAGAGCATCATGAAAAGTCAAAGGAAAAGTCCACAAATGAAAGGGAAAAGCTTTTTTCCTGCTTTTTAGAACACGGAATTCTTGCATTTTCACTTTCCACCAAGTTCCACAGATAATTTAGGTGGCCCTGCAGATGCTCAATGACTTTAGGGTCTCCAATGATGTGCCAGACCAAGTTTTCCCACAAGATTTTATTAATGTTAGTAACCAGTAGATCTAGTGGGCAATCCACCAATTATGAGGGCCTGAGCACCTTTTGGCTGTTAACTGACTTTGAGGACTCCACTGTGTTATTGAGCTTGAATGCTTCTGTGGGCTTGAGCTCCTCACAGTGTTCCACTGCTTTGCTAAGTATTAGCATCATCAAGACTCCACATACTCTAAGGCCCCAAAGGCATAGAACCAGAAGAAATTTCAAGTCTTGAGAGACTATTAGAACTCCAGCTCTGTTATGAACCTTAGTACTTCTTCAGTCATCCATATGAGTAAAGTCTGGAAGCTTAGAGATAAAAGGCACTGTTTCTATAAAACACAAAGTGGTAAAGTGCTTGCAGTTTCTGCTGATGAAGGACCAGACCACGGTTTCTATCTGGGATGAAGGAATATGTTATTTTAAAATATGGCCAGAGCAACCCCTTTGGGCCCCCTCCCACTGTGGGAGCTTTTCTGTCCTCTCAATAAATCCTGCTTTCTAAAAAAAAAAAAAAAAAAAAAAAAAAATATATATATATATATATATATATATATATATATATATAGAGAGAGAGAGAGAGAGAGAGAGAGAGAGAGAGAGAGCCAGTTCCCCGAAATCCTTAAATGAGCAGCAGCTCACCTATAGTGCTGCTCCAGGTTCAAATTGAGCTGCCTTGATCCTTGATCCTGTAGATCATGCTTATATCCTAATTAACAAATTTGAATTTCTATCCTTTGGAGGGAAGGAAGAGAGCCTGGAGGGCTGAAGATGGAGCTTCAGATGATTATCATAGGTCATAGTGATAGGCAACCAGCCCAAAGAGTCTGAGATTTGGAAAATGCTCTGAGTTATAGGGGTGCAGTGGGAGAGGAGGCATGACATATTTGGAGACTCAGGCAGACTTGTAACCAAAGACTTTCAGCATCAGAATTTACCAAAAATTAAAAAGCATATTAGAAGACACACACACACATACATGCACATGCATGCACATGCACACACATACATACACACACGCAGTCAAAGCAAGAATCTGAAACAGATGTAGATATGGAAAAGATGTTAGAAATACCAGATTGGGCATTTGAAATAACTGTGATTGATATGCTAAGGGCTCTAATAGAAAAGTTGCACAACATGCAAGAACAGGTAGACAATGTAATTAAAAATATTTAAACATTAAGAAAGAATTAGAGGGAAATCCTAGAAATCAAAAACACTATAATGGAAATGAAGACTGTCTTTTATGGGCTTTGTCAGTAGCCTGGATATAGCACAGGAAATAAGTTGTGAGCTTAAATAAACATCAATAGAACCTTCCAATCTTCATGAAAAGAGAAAAATATGAAAAAGATATAAAATAATATCCAAGAACAGTGAGATAATTTTAAAAGGTATGACATACATGTAATGAGAATACCAGAAGAAGAGAGAAAAGAAATATTTGAAATAATAATGACTGATAATTTCCCAAAATTAATGTAGACAACAAACCACAGACACTAATAGCTCAGAGAACATTAAGCAGGATAAGTCCCAAAAAATCTATACCAGGGCATATTATATTCAATTGACAGAAAATCAAAGACAATGAGAAAATATTTAAATAAGCCATGGGTGATGGGGTGGTGATGGTAAAAGAATACCTTATCTACAAAAGTATAAGTTAAGAATACATTGGACTTTTCAGAAACTGTGCAAACAATAAGAGAATGGAATGAAATATTTAAATAATTGGAAGAAAAACTCTAACAAACTAGAATTCCATATCCAGAAAAGTTATTTTTCAATAGTGAAGGAAAAATAAAAACTTTCTAAGGTAAACAAAATTTGAAGAAATTTGTCACCAGTATATCTGCCTTGTAAGAAATGTTAAATTCTTCAGCAAAAAGAAAAACTACATAGGTCAGAAACTTGTATATACATTAAGAAAGGTAGAGCTTTATTTATTTGGAATAAATAAAAGTAAAAAAATATTTTATTTCTCTTATTCTTAATTGAGCTAACATATTATAGTTTGTTCAAAATAATAACGTCGACAATGTATTTGGTGATGATAGCTTATGGATAAGAATAATGAATGACAACAATGTTATAAAGTATATGAAGACAGAATTGGGAGGGCTTTGTTAAAAGGTACTTGCACTGCATGTGAAGTAGTATAGTGTTATTTGAAAGAGAACATGTATTAGTTGTATAGGTATGCTGAAATTCAATAATAACTACTAAAAGAGGCAAAAAGAAGTATAATTGATGTGCTAAAAGGGGAAAATAATATGGAATTATATAAAATGTTCTATTAAAACCAGGGAAAACAGAAAAAGAAGCAAAGTATAAGAGAAACAAAGAAAACAGTAGTAAATATGATAGATATTAATTCACTTATATCAATAATCACTTTAAATGTCAATAGTCTAAATAACGTGTTAAAAGACAGAGACTATCATAGTGGATCAAAAAAACATGTCTTAACTCTATGTTGTCTACAGGAAGTCCATTTTAAATATAAAGACACAAGTAGATTAAAAGTAAAGGGATGGAGAATGATATCCCATGCTAATACTTATCAAAGAAGAGGTGGAATAATTATATAAATGTCAGACAATTCCAACTTTAGAGCAAGTAAAATTATCAGGGATAAAGAGAGGCATTACACAATGATAAAGGGTCCGGTTCTCCAAAAAGATACAGCAATTCCTAATGTGCATGTGTCTAATAACAGAATAAATTATATGAGGCAAAAACTGATAGAACTGCAGGGAGAAATAAACAAATCCACTATAATAATTGGGAATTTCCACAACTTTCTACCAGTAATTGACAGATCTAACAGACATGAAATAAGTAAAAGTATTGAATTGAGCAACACCATCAATCATCTGAATCTATAGACATCTATAGAATACTTACTTTCTTCTAACGACAGTACAATAGACATGCCTCTCAAGCTCATATTAAACGTTTGCTGTTGGCTTACTTCCTGGGTTATAAAACACACCGTAACACATTTCAAAGAATAGACATCATACAGTGTATATTCTCAGACCACAATGGAATTAAAGTATAAATCAATAAAAAAAGAAAGAAGTCAATAATGGGAAAAGCTAGAAACCCCAAAACGCTTGAAGATTAAACAGCACACTTTAAAATAACATATGGATTAAAGGAATCTCAAAAAAAATTTTAAAATATTTCAAACTAAGTGAAAATGAAAATATAATATCAAAAGTTGTGAGATTCAGCAAAAGCAGTGCTTTGAGAGAAATTTATAGCATTGAATACATATATTAGAAAATAAGAAAGATATAAAATCAGTAATCTAGGTTTCCTTAGATTACTTTAGGGAACAAGAAAAGGAGGAGCAAATCAAATCCTAAGATAGCAGAATAGAAACAATAGAAAAGGACATATAGGAATAGAAATAATAAAAAATAGAGCAGAAATTAATAAGATTGAAAACTATAAATCGATAGAGAGATCAATGAAAACAAAAGTTGGCTCATTGCAAATGTCAATAAAATTGTTCAATCTCTAGACAGTCTGGCTAGGAAAAAAGAGAGAAGACAAAATTACTATCATCTAAAATGAAAGTAGAGCCACCACTATTGATCCAATGTACATTACAAGGATAATAAAAAAAATTTAAATAATCCTATGTTCATAAATGTGATAATCTAGATAAAATGGACCAATTTATTGAAAAACACAATCAAAACTCACACAAGCAGAAATAGACATTTTGAATAAGCCTATATCTATTAAAGAAATTATATCAATAATTAATAGCCTTCCAAAACAGAAAGTACCAGACCCAAATGGGTTCACTGGTGATTCTACTAAAATTTAAGGAAGAAATTATACTAATTCTCTACAAATTCTTCCAGTAAGTAGAAGCAGAGAGAACACTACCCAACTCATTCTGTGAGGGCAGCATTACCCTAATACCAAAATGAGACAAAGACATTATAAAAAGAAAAATTGCCAGAAATATGCCAAAATCCTTGACAAAATATTAGTAAACTGAATCCACCTATGTATAAGAATTAAACACCACAACCTTTCATTGTAGGATGGACATCTTAATATTGATTCTTCCAATCCATGAGCATGGAATATTTTTCCATTTGTTTGTATCATCTTTGATTT
>CAUYQG010154824.1:0-12490 GCA_963574415.1 Tarsius wallacei
GGGGGTCCCTGAGCCTCGGACCAATGCGTCCAGCTGTGGGCAGTGGGGTAGGGGAAGGAGGGCAAGAGACTTTTTGGGGAACTCACATTCGGAGAATCTCACAGTTCCGCCTGTGTTGCCGCCATCTTGACCGCAATCCAAGAACTCCACCAACACTTCTATTAAGTCTTTTAAAGAAAGTGCTAATCTGGAAACTATCAACACATCAATAGATTATCATTAGGATGTTTTTAAAAACAAGGGTTATAGTGATTTAAAAGAAAGCTGCTTTTTATTTGTTACAATATTTGTCTTAAAGATTTTTGTTTGTTTTTATAGGCAAAAAGATTTAAAAGAAAGTTACTTCTTATTTGTTAGATGCAGTGACATTTGCCTTAAAGATTTTTGCTTGTTTTTAATGGATAAAATGATTTCATCTTATAAATATTTTGAAAGAGGTGGGGTGCGGTAGCTCACTCCTATAGTCTCAACACTTTGGGAGGTGGAGGTTGAGAGGATTGTCTGAGTCCAGGGATTCAAGACCAGCCTGGGCAACTTGGCAAGACTTCATATCTATGATAAATCAAAACAATTTGCTGGGTATGGTGGCACATGTGTATCACTGCCCTCTAGCCTGGGTGACAAAGTAAGACTCCTACTCAAAAAACATATATATAAAAATAAAATATATATTTTGAAAGTAAAAGCAAAAACAAAACGTCTTTATAATTAAAAGTATGGATATAGGAAGATTTTAAAAATACTAGAAGTATTATTAAGGGCCTAAAGAGATACTAGGCTATAATAATATTTGAAATTTTTAAAAACAGTCAAGAGGAATAATATTTAGGTACCATTTAACAAACTATTTCATAGCATCATAATGTAACAAGTTTAACATATGCTGTCTCTTTTAGGACTGGATCTGCCATTTATGATGATGCCTCATCCCCTACTTCCAGTTAGCTTACCTCCTGCATCAGTTGCCATGGCAGTGAATCAAATGAATCATCTCAATACTATTGCCAACATGGCTGCTGCAGCTCAGATTCACAGTCCACTGTCCAGAGCTGGTACTTCTGTTATAAAGGTAAGAATCATGATTTAGAAGAGGACAAAGGTACTAATTACATGCACATTTTGATACAATATTAGCAATCCTATTAGATCTGCAGTAATAGCACACAGTTCATTGATTCAGTTGGTTAGCATACAATATTGATTAATTTAATTTCTGGCTAGGCCTGCCAGGTTTGTTGTTGCTGTTGTTTGTTTTTATTCCATGGCCTCATATCTCATTTTTCATTCTAGCTTTCTGTCTTGCAGTTATGTGTACAGTGTGTAGGAGACACAAGCAGACTAATGATACAGTAAACGAGTACACAAAAACCACTCCCATTGCTGGGGTGAAGCAAAATAAACATGGTGCATCATTTTGGAGTTTGAGAAGCAGTTGTGATGTTTGATATACCATACAGGACTTGGGTTCCAATTATGTCATTTCCCACATGGTCTGGCACTTGGAATTCCTGTTTTTCACCCAATTCTCATTTGCCACATAGCTGAATGACCTTGGATATGATTTAGCTCTACCAAACGTGTTTTCTCAACTGTAAAATAAAGGTCACAGTGAACAATCTATCCAACTTATTTAATTGACTGGAGATAACTTGAATAAAATATGTATTAAAACCTGTGAAATATTAAACAGATATTTATAATAATTCATTATGTTTATAGTATTAAAATACTATGTTTTCAAAAGATTATGGCCATTGAGTAATGAAACACAAAGAATACTTTACAATTTCCTCAGTTTCCTGTTAGTTTGACACATGGTCTTTTTGACCTCTTTCGAAGTATCATATGAACTAGGCTTGTGAGTATTTTTTTCTTTTTGTGAGGTGATATGTGGGTATATAGAACCCTAAGGTTATAGTTCATCATAGCAACCCATTGATTTGTTCCCTTATTCCTTAATTTATTCAACAAATATGTTATATATATATACATATATATATATATATATGTGTCAGTGTCAGTGTATTGGGCAATATGGGAAATTGATTTTCAAAAAGGCATGATTTCTGACTTCTAGGAGCTTACAAACTTAAATGTGAAAGAAACTAGTACCTGTTTAACATGTACTAAAAGACAGACTGTGATGATAACATAAGAAAACCACTGAGTGTTACAGAAATTTAGAGGAAGTAGAGGTCATACCTAGCTTAGAGAAGAGAGGTGGCAGGGATGAATTTGATCTGAGCTTTGCAGTATTAATATGATTGTAATAGGTCGGCATGGAGGTAAGAGTACTGAAGGCAGAGGAAATGTGCCATTTTGGACATTTAAAAAGCATTTAAATTAGCTTCTAGTTTGGGAGTCTTTTAAAACATCGAAGAAATTTAAAATGTGATCTTTGTAGGAAGTGAAAAGAAAAAATAATCATTTTTTTAAAAATGTGGAATACTTTACAAATTTGTCATCCTTGTGTAGTTTGTTCATTTGTAATCTTTCTACTTTTTATATGTAGGCATTTAATGTTATAAACTTCCTTTTTAGCACTAGTTTCGCTGTATTTCACAGTATGTGGGTATGTTGTGTTTCCATTTTAATTTGTTTCAAAAAACTTTTTTTCTTAGCTCTAGCCCTGAGTCAATAATTGTTCAAGAGAACATTGTTTAATTTTCATGCATTTCTGCAGTATCCAAAGTTCTTCTTGTTATTGAATTCTTGTTTTATTTTAATATTGTGGTCTGAGAAAATATTTTATATGATTTTGAAAAAATTAGTTGAAATATATTTTTTGTTCTAACATATAGCCTATCTTAGAGGATGTGCCATGGACTATTGGGAAGAATATATATTCCTTAGTTATTGCATAGATTGTTCTGTGGATGTTTATTAAGTCTATTTGGTATGAAGCCAAATTTTAGTCCAATGTTTATTTGTTGATTTTGTGACTCAATCTGTCTAATGCTGTGAATGGGATGTTGAAGTCCCCCACTATTATTACGTTGCTGTTTCTCTCTTTGAATCTAGTAATATTTATTTTATGAATCTGAGTGCTCAGGTGTGGAGTGTATAATATTCAGAATTGTGATATCCTCTTATTGAATTGACCGTTTTATTATTAATAATGACTTTTTTTCTTCTTTTTTTACTGTTTATGATTTAAAATTTGTTTTCTCTGGCATCACTATAGCTACTTCTACTCTCTTTTGGTTTCTGTTTGTGTAGGGTGTCTTTTTCCAATCCTTTATTATTAGTCTGTTTTTACAGGTCAAGTGAGATTCTTGTAAGTAGCGTGTAGTTGTTCACATATTTTTATTCATTTCACCAAACTGTAGCCTCTAAGTAGAAAATTTAATCCACTTACATTCAAGGTTAATATAGATATGTGTCATTTTGTTCCTGTGATATTGTTAAAAGTTTTTTTAGTTGCTTTATAAATTCTTTTTTGCCTTCTGTTTGCCTTTTTTGGTTTGATGGAATTCTGTCATCTTGTCATTTGATTTCTTTCTCTGCTTTCTTTGTGTGATTGCTTTATACAACTCCTGAGTTTTTTGTGTATTTTCATGATGGTGAATCTACTTTTTGTTTCAATTTTTAAGATTTATTTGAGTATTTCGTTTAGGGCTGATTTAGTGATAGTAAATTTTCTCAGCATTTGCTTGTCTGGGCAAGACTACTTATTCCTCATTTATGAATCTTATTGCTGGATATAAATTCTTTGATTGGCAGTTTATTTTTTCCAGCACTGTGAAAATGCCATCTCATTCTCTTCTGGCTTGTAATGTTTTTGCTGACAGGATTTCCTTTATAGATGATTAGATACTTTTCTCCTGCATATTTTAATTTTTTTTTTTTTACTTTGACTAGACATTCTTATTATAATATGCTATGGTGAAGTCCTTTTTACAATGTATTTTCCTGCTGTTGCTGGGCCTCCTGTATCTGGATGTCTCTTAGGCTATATTTATTAAATTTTTATCAATTACTTCATTAACTAGGTTTTCTGTAGTTTTTTATCTCTCTTCCTTATTGGAAATACCAATAGTTTATAAGTTTGGTTGCTTTGTGTAGTCCCAAATGTTGCCAAGCTTTGTTCATTCTTTTTTTTCCCTTATTTTTGTCTGACACAATTATTTCAAAGGACCTATCTTCAAGTTCTGAGATGATTTGTTCGACTTGGCTTAGTCTATTATTGATTTTTAAAATGTATTTTGTATTTCTTTAATGATTTTTATCAGTTCTGGATTTTTTTAAAGATACTTATATCCTTGGTACATTTTTCACTCATATTCTGAATTGATTTTCCTATTTATTTGTATTGGTTTTCGATTTCACTTGCATCTGTTTGGTTTCTTTAAAATCAATATTTTGAATTCTTTATCTGGATTTTAATGAATTTCTTTTTGATTGGGATCTGTTGCTTGAATAATTGTTGTGATCCACTGGTGTTGTCATATTTCCTTGCATGTTCATGTTTCCTTTATCCTTGCATTAATATCTGCACATCTGGTTTGACAATCTCTTCTTTGAGGTTTTCGAAATTGCTTTTGTAAGGTAGGATTTCTTTCCAAAAGACTGATATATGTTGTGGGTTGAGTAGGATGCTTTGGCTTTGATTTTGGTGCCTGCTGTAGTATGATCTCCATATGATTTCTTCAGCAATACACAGGGTAAGTGGTATCTGTGATTTACTTGGTGTCTTCACATATGGTTATTAGTTGAGGCTGTGCTGATGTTTTGCTGGGGACTAGGATGACACAGGTGGACCATTCTTTGGCCATAGTCATGGCAGCATTGGGCAGAGTGTCCTTGCTATTATTCCCCAGAGCAGTTTACACTGACACCATTGTTAGTGAATCCTGGAGGGATGATTCTTGAACCTTCAGATGACATGACTGGATGCTGGTAGTGGCAACAGTGTGCTGGGTGTGTGGGCAGGTTCTCAGGCCTCTGGGATGGTGTGATGTGAGTCATGTCAGCAATGGTGGTAGAACAACCCACTGGAACCCAAGTGACCCATGTTGCTTGAAATGTATTAAATAGGTTAGACTGGCCTGTTGATAGCTTGTGTGTGGGAGTGTCAGTTGTGATGATACTGGTAGACTAGGGAAGACCAACCTCAGACCCTGGCAGGAGCAATCTGGTGCCAAAAGTGATGGACTGGACTGGGAAACTTTCAGGATCCTTAATGGCATATTTGAGTATTGGGGAGCTATGTCTGTGCCAGCAGAATTATCCAGTACATTTTGTAGTGCCTTTTGGCACTGGGTGTGGCAGGCAGAAGTCCTGTACTAGGACCAACAGTGCCCCCACCGTTAGATTTGCCTACAAGTATTGGCTCCTCTCTCTAGGGGGCATTTGTTCACCTGTAATTGCTGCCTTGATCTCTATGCCCCCCAAAAAGAATAGGAGTTTGTTGGGTGTTGAAGAGGGATGCCCATTCTAGTATCAAAATTGATTTGATTTCTATTTTGTTTTAAATAATTTTTGAATGTTTACATGTGGTTTATTTAGTCTAGTTTGAACTATGGGCATCTACATGTGGTACATAAACACCTGTATGCCTTCCTTCCATCCCCAATAAGGTACATTAGGCACTTTATAAATATTTTTGCATGAAAGAATGAAAGCTGAAGATTTATTGTATATTAAATTTTGGGAAGTATTTTCAACATAGATTATTATTAGTAATACAGGCTTTAATTCCAAAAATGGAAAATACATTACAACTTGTAAACAAATATTTGTTGTTTTGCCAGAAACTAGTTTGGCAATATTGCTACACCAGACACATAGTAAATTTTAATTCTGGCTCAGATTCCTTTAGTGTTGGCTTAGTGATTAGCCCTGGTAGCAAATAACTGACATAGCTATAACAATAATTGGAAATTGCGTTATGATTATTAGGCTTGCAAGACTGTTCATCCTTCAGTTATATCACTAAATGTGGCAAAATCATAAAGGCAAAGATAGGTAAAATACCTGGCAAATATGAAAGTCTATTCCTTATTTGACATTTAAGTGCCTTATAATACATTTTTTTTTTCTGTAATGGGGGAAACATTGTAATGTCAGTGTGCCATAATTTTCTCTGATAACAAAGTTAAGAAATTTAAATAGAAAGCTGTTGTTTGGCTGTTTACCAGTACCATCTGATTAGCTGTGTTTCTTGTTTGGCTGAGCAGCTGGCAATTAATGACTTGATAAGAAATGGTCACAAGGCAATGGCATTAGCATGTGAACATCTGGTATTAAAATTAGTCAACACAGAGAAGGTTTTTTGTGTGATAATTCAAATTCACTGACAAAATCAGTACTTGAGTTTTATTGTAAGTGCTCTATAGAAAAACAAAGCTATTACTATCTTTTAGAAGAGATGAATGTGCATTGAGTGAGATATGAGGTTTGTTTGTATTTGTTTGTTTGTTTAAGTGGGTGAATGAATGGGTGACGTAGTTCCAAGCCCACAACATGATTTGGAAACCATTTTCCCACTGAACTATCCATTCTCCCTCTT
Source organism: Tarsius wallacei (assembly GCA_963574415.1). Classification (NCBI taxonomy): domain Eukaryota; kingdom Metazoa; phylum Chordata; class Mammalia; order Primates; family Tarsiidae; genus Tarsius; species Tarsius wallacei. Next base: position 6,512 of record CAUYQG010154824.1, read on the forward strand.
GAGGACATTTACCTGCTATGAGCAGATATTATGACTGATTCCCTTAATCTGTCAGCCTCTTCCAGGATAAGTTCATCATACCAAAGAAGTGAGAGGGTCCTTTGTTCAAACATCACATAGGTCACACATGGGGTGTGTCTATGATTTTTGACTCTTTTGTGGTTACATGTTTCAGCTACGTCTCGAATCTGGCATTATTTCTTATGTACAATATTATATTGCCTCTTTGAATTAGGATTTATACTATGCCTTCAAAACCACTGCAGAGTGAAAACTCACAATATGTAGAGTATTTTCTCTGAGTGCTAAGTTATTTAACTACTCTTGGAGATAAAAGGTAAGAGCATTGTACATTCACATTTTATAGACCAATGAAATGTATATGAAACTACAACTCCTATCCTGGAATAGAAAGCTTAGTAGTTACTAAATTGTATTGTTTTCCTTTTTAACCTCAAGAGTCTTTTCACCTGTTTTTTTTTGTTTTAAAGTTTACAAAAACTGCCATGTAAATGCAATGGCAATTAGTGATTGTAGAACAGAGACTAATTCTTAAATTGGTTCAAAAATTTTCATAAGTGTCATGTTTCCAATAGTATTCAGAGTTACTATGTTTGGGTATCACTTATTTTTCCTAGAATTAGTGTATGCCAAGTTATTAGGAACAATTAGCAAACTTTATTTTATTGTCCCTGGTTTTATTATTAAAGTCTGTCAAGTTCTAATCTGTTCTGTTTCTGCCTAGCTCTGGTGACAGTACAGAAAGAGCACATCCATTAAATATAAAATATCAAGGCAAATACATGAATAAAATATCTAGCATTTAAATAAACTTCCAAACACTTCTCAGCAGTGAAATGCCATTAAATCCTTTAGGAACTCATTATTAGATTAACATTTGGAACAATCATTACAGTGAGAGTTGAATTCAAATTAAATAAAAATAAAAAACAAATGATATATTGCATAATCTTACTGAATGTTTGACAAGAATCAATATAATAAAATATCAAGGCAACAAGTCAACATTGAGATGGTTGCTATTAAAAGGCAACAAAACACATGTGTATATAAATATAACTACATGGTACAGATGTTTAAAACATATAAATTAGCACTTCACAAATACTGGGTATAGTATCATATTTCCAAGGTTGTACAGGAATATAGTGAGATAAAATAAATGATCTCTATGAAAATGGTCAGAGTTGATACTTTAGTGCTAATAAACTAAATCCCAAATCAAATTGATGGTGCAAAACCTTGTAAAAAACTTAAATTTCTAAGCATTTCCCCTGCTCTTTATGAAAGTTCAAATGTACTTTCAAATGATTTAATATGATGAATACCTCCTTTACCATTTCTGATATATCTCTAAAGAAAATAAATAGTATGATAATGGAGGACACGTTAGGAATAACATTTTCTATAATGCCTCTTTTTTAGGCATAATCATTGAACTATATAAGTACATGTCAGAAGCTGAGTTATTATTGAAGATAATTTTACTAATTGCATAGAAAAATAATGATTAAGTAATGTGAGGATATATCAATTTTGTAAATTTCTCTCCTTTGCTATATTGAATCTGGAAAAGACTTCTGCAGTGTTTCAGAGCTACAGCTGTTTTTGATGGAGCATGAATTAAATTCAAGAAAAGTGACAGGATTGTAAAAGTCATAAATGTCATATAAAATGAAGTCATCAATGAGTAAAAATGATTGGGGCTTTTGATTTTCAATTTCCTTTCTTTTTTTTTTGTTTTTTTTTGAGTTGGAGTCTCACTCCGTCGCCCAGACTGGAGTACAGTGGCCGCTCCCGGCCACTGCAGCCTCGACCTGCTGGGCTCCAGCGATCCTTCTGCCCCAGCCTTCTGAGTAGCCAGAATTACAGTCACGCGCTACCATGCCCAGCTGACTTTTTGATTTATTGTAGAGATGAGGTCTCGACAAGTTGTCCAGGTGGGTCTCGAACCCGTGGGCTCAGGCAATCCAATCACCTCAGCCTCCCAAAGCACGGGATTACAGGCTGAGCCACCGAGCCCGGCTGCAATTTTCTTTTTTAAATGACCTTATTGATTTGTTGCAAATACTGTTAACCCTGTATTTGGCAAATGGTGAGGACATTAACGCTTGTGTTCTCATTTGTAATAAAACAGATTGACTTGCTGTGAAATTTTAACTATGCTGAGACACTATAGACCTAATAAACCAAAGCACATTGCAGTTAAGTAGCTAAATAGATGCATACTGATTACAGGGCTGAAAAATGCATCTGTTTACTTGCAAAGAAGAAACCAATCATAAAATTTTTCATTATTTCAGGAGCAATTAAGCATTCCACTTCCACACAGATTTTTTTTTTATAAAAACACCTAATTCTTAATCAGTGTAAGATATTGGACTTGTCTAACATGGTTTACATGGTGAAAATATGTCTGACCTCTCTGCTGCCTTAAGAAAATAATAACAATGAACCAAACCTTGATTGACTATGGAAAGTACAAGCTACAAAATCTTTAAAAAAAAAATCTCTTCATGCAGAATGTCATTGTCACTATTAATATTCACTCTCTAAATCATGTTCTCAAAGTTAGGTTACTGTTTCACATAATATGCTGTTGAAAGAGGCAAATAAGGAGTTTGAGGGTAAATTATTGAAGTTCTTATTGTGTGATCATATACTATTTTCATACACGTTGGGGGAAATCCTTTATGGTCAAATTGTAGATTTTTTTCTCATTCATAGCATTGCTATTTGTGTATATGTCCTTTCAGCTGTTATTTATTCAGAATGAGCTTTCATTTTATTATTAGGCATAGTAGGCAAGACCAAGTATCATTGTCAGTTGGATTATCTTGTTTTACCAAACCATCAACTGTATGAATCACTCAAACTTGTTTTGTTTTTTTATGGCAGTATATATTGCTGTATGTATGATTCTTGTTTGCCACTACACAATCATTTTTGTTTCTTCAGTTCTATTTTTTCACATTAACTGCTGAATTTTGTCCCTGTCCATTCTTTCAGAGGTCCAATATAGATAAATGTAGCTCAGTGAATTACACAATTTTAAAGCAAATTAGAATTCAAAGATGAATACTGAATGCCATATATTTATGCACATATTTTGCCACAGAATCAATGAGACACAATAGTAAAAGATAAAAATAAATTTTGGCCACATATATGAAATTTCTTTCATTGGGGTGTGTGTGTGTGTGTGTGTGTGTGTGTGTGTGTGTGTGTGTATGCACAAATACTATTTGGATAATATATTTTAAAATAGTACAATTTAGGTTGAATTTTACAACTGATAAACTATTCATCTTTTTAAAAAAGTAAAAAGATGTTGTAAGAGGGTTAGATAGATCTTTTTGTCCATATCCATACCATATCTCCAAAATTCTACTCAATTGCAGGCAGCTGGGGGTGAAGATTCTAACATCTTAAGTTTCAGCAGCAAAGAGGGAACCTGCAGTGACATACCTGCAGTCGCAGAACCCACCAAAACTCTCACCCTCCCAGTTACTGAAAAAAAAGACTTGATTCTTTTCTTCTGCTTTGTGTGTGTGTATCTGTGGGTGTGTTTGTTTATATATATATATATATATTTTTTTTTTTTTTTTTTTTTTTTTTTTTGCTGTGCACACCTTGTGTGACAACTAGGTATTTTCCTGCATACTAAAATATACATGAAATTTACCAGCATATTACTCCATTTTAAAACATTGTTTTTGAGGTTCCAAGAAGATGACAGTATAGTCAGTCAGACTGCATGAGTCCCTATGTGAGTGAGTGGGTATATGGATGAATTTGCATGCTTAACTGTGTGTAAGTGGGCCTGTGAGTGGCTAACTGAGTGAGGACTTGGGAGCAAGTGGCCAGGGCTCTCCTGGTGAAGTGGCTGGTGCTTCATCCACTCGGCTTGGACCTTAGTGCTTCCCAGAGAGAGAAGCTGAACACTGTTTTCTAAAATCAGTAAATCTTTTCCCAGGAAATAGCTGCCAGAGTGACTGCCGTTCTCACCATCACAGCATCAGGCCAGACACTGGCAGGGAGGGCCATGGAGGGAATGTAGTGAGGGAGCCAGAGGCAGAATTCCAAAGAAGCAGTAGGGAGAGGCCACCCAGAACCTGGATTTGCTGCCAATGCTTCCAACACCAGGATATGCTGCAAGGCCCTGCCACTGGGACCTGAGATCTGGAGAATGTGGTACTTGCTGGAGAGGAAGCTATCTTTTCCGTCCCCATTTGCAGAAAGAACAGTAGTCTGTAGAGAAACTGAGCAGCCACTCTAAAGCCTGGGCAGAGAAGTACTCCTGGGCAGCTTCCAGGGAGCAAGAGACCTGCATCTTAAGACCAGGGGGTGAGCTCTGTATTGCTCTGGGGCTGCTCTCCATGAACTCAGAGAGCACCACCCCCAGTGCATAAGCTATGGTGGGTAATGGCAGATGTGGAGCCCCAGATGATCCGCCCTCCAACCTGAGCCATCTGCTGGGCGATAGATGCATACAGCAGATTTGAGTGAGAAGGAGGTTGGTTAGTTCCAACTGACTTTCCTCTCCTCCTAACAGTAAGTGAAAGAGTTCAGGAGGACAGGATAGAGGTAGGAGTCCCCATTCCTCTGCCACACACTGGGCACCATAGGAGCTGTGACCACGCCAGGAGAGGAAGGAAGGGTGAGAGATCCTGGGAGATGCTGAGTCAAGTTATCCCCCAAAGCACCCCCATGGGTGTGCACTGGCTACCAATTTCAGGCATCTGGGGGTGAAGGTTCTAATATCTTACGTTTCAACAGCAAAGAGGGAACCTGCAGTAATATACCTGCAGTTGCAAAACTCGCCAAAAGAGGGAGCTCTCATCCTCTCAAAGAGATATACTAAAGCTGAGAAATCTCTATCAACGAGTTGAGCTTGGGGTTTTTTTTTTTTTGGAGGTTTTTTTCCCCTCTTTTTTTGTTTATTTGTTTGTCTCAGTTGTTTCCTTTGTTTATTTGTTGGTGGGTTGGTTTTTTCCTTTCTTTTCTACTTTTTTTCCTCTCTCTTTGTTTTTCTCTGTTTTTTCTCTCTTTTTCTTTCCCTTTTTTCTCTCCTTCTTCCCTCTCTTTTCTCTCTTATACCCTGTCCTGAACTCAGGAGCTACATGAGCACACCCATTTTAAAGTCATATTTTGTGGAGATGGAGAGCAAGTCCCAGCTGGCCTATGCACCAGATACCAAGCAATGTTACCCATCAGTAGGTTCTGAATCCTTGAAGCCCCTCCTCTACCCCTTAGTAAGTGCTCAAAATTGTAAAGAGATGGCACAGTGCCCCACCTTCAGCCCTATTTCATAACTGAACAAGCCTGGAATCCTGGTTCAGTGGAGGACAGAAGGTATAGCAAATATCAGAAGTGATTGCTTCTTCATCTCCTACTGAGAAAGATAAGAGAATGGTTACAAATAAAGAAAAAATAATGAAAAATCACTGGTAACCTTCAGAGCTCCAACATAGTGTCACTGCCTGAAAGAACAGCTACTGGAGCACAACAAGGGGTATCTCTGAGAATGATGGTACCCAGAAGGTGTCTACAGAGATTAGAGAATCATTGGATAGAATGAATAAAAATCAAGAAATGCAAGGGCTAAATCTAAGTGAAGTTGCAGTGAAGTTGCAGTGAAGTTGGACAGACTCAAGAAAACATATTTAGAAATAACGGAAATGAAGTACTCCATCCAATAAATAAATAACAAACTGATAGCCAGGCTCAGTGGCTCAGCCTGTAATCCCACACCTTTGGGAGGCTGAGGTGAGTGGATTGCCTGAGCCCGCGGGTTCGAGACCCACCTGGGCAAGTGAGACCTCATCTCTACAATAAATCAAAAAATTAGCCTGGCATGGTAGCACACGCCTGTAGTTCCAGCTACTTGGAAGGCTGAGGAGGATCGCCGGAGCCCAGCGGGTCGAGGCTGCGGTGGCCGGGAGCGGCCGCTGCACT
>CAUYQG010154826.1:0-31152 GCA_963574415.1 Tarsius wallacei
GGCTACTCGGAAGGCTGAGGCGGAAGGATCGCCGGAGCCCAGCAGGTCGAGGCTGCGGTGGCCGGGAGCGGCCACTGCACTCCAGTCTGGGCGACAGAGTGAGACTCCAACTCAAAAAAAATAAAAAAATAAAAAAATAAAAGCGTAGTATTTTTTTATCAGCTTTTTAGGGATGTATTCTTAAATACAATCAGGCAGTCATGGCTCAGGAGACACTGAAGGAAAACCTCCACCAGGAAAGAGAAAACCCAGGCTAAACAGAAAATAAAATTACCCAAAAGAAAAAGTCTATAATGCAGAGATGGAAAGAAAATTAAAAACCAATTTTAATTAGTGTTTTCAGAAAAATTTGAGGAGACATTATTTAAATTTTCTAAAGAGGGGAAAAAAGCTCAGGCAAAGAAAAATTCATAAAAGAAAAGTATTTTGTAAATTACAAATATAATTGCCAAGATAAATAATGTATGTAGTAGAAGGGTAGTACAGGGATTGGCAAACTATGGCCCTCCCCATGTTTTTGTAAAGAAAGTTTTATTGGAACACAGTAATGCCCATTTGTTTACATATTGTCTGTGGCTTCTTTTGTGCTGCAGCAGCAGCTAGTGAGTAGTTATAACGGAGATCATATGGTTCATGAAGCCAAAAAATTTACTATCTGGCCCTTTACAAAAAAAGTTTGCTAACCCCTTAGTTAGAAGATAGATATGAAAAAAAAAAAAATCTCCAGAAAATAAAAAAGGAAAATACAGTAGAAAAGAAACAGATGGAAAGATTAAAAAAAGAAAAAGAATTTGAGACTTAGACAATCCAGGAGGATTTAACATATGACTAACAGGTGATTCATAAAAAAAGAAAAAGATAACAGAGGAGAGGATGTTGTATTAAAAATACAAGAATGTGTGCCACAGCTGAAGGGTTTGAGTTTCCAAATAAAGGGCCCAAACAGTAAATGAAAAAGTCCAGACCTAGACACATTATTGTGAAATTTCAGAAGGCCAGAGCTAAGAGAGGACCTCAAAAGAGCCAAGGCAACATAAAAATCAGAAAGATCAGAATAGTATTAAACTTCTCAAACGACAAAGTTAAGTCTTAGAAAGTAGTTAAGCTAAGACTTCAAAATTGCAAGGAAAAGTTATTTTCACTGTATTGTTTTATATGTGTAATCATCTTAAATCCTAAGTTCAGCACTCTTGTGGGTATCATTATTTATCCCCATTTTATAGATTACAAAACTGTACTTTAGCAACTATGACTATCCCAAAGTCTATGTTACATTTGCTTGCTTGGCAGTCTGCACGTATTCTCAATTTCTTTCCTATACTTCAGAGAAATACATTTCCATGATTCCCTAGAGTTCTGGATGCTAATCAGGTTCCACCAATTAAGTGCATTTGTGCATGATTTGCAAGGTGAACGTGAGGCAGAGGGCATTTTTTTACTGCTTCAGGCAGGCAAGTTCAACGAAAGAAGTTTTTCCCCCTCCAGTAACATTCTAATAACTAGTTTTCAGCTTCATGAATGCCAAGAAGTAATTGCAGTGGCAGTCAGGACTTCTTGGTCTCTTGATCAAGTTAAGATAGTATGTTTTTTTGTTTTTTGGGGGGTTGTTTTTGAGTTGGAGTCTCACTCTGTCACCCAGACTGGAGTGCAGTGGCCGCTCCCGGCCACCCGCAGCCTCAACCTGCTGGGCTCCGGCGATCCTTCTGCCTCAGCCTTGCAAGTAGCTGGAGCTACAGGTGCGTGCTACCACACCCGGCTAATTTTTTGATTTATTGTAGAGATGAGGTCTCGCCAAGTTTCCCAGGCGGGTCTCGAACCTGCGGGCTCAGGCAATCCACTCACCTCAGCCTCCCAAGGCGCGGGATTACAGGCTGAGCCACTGAGCCTGGCTAAGATAGTATGTTTTTTAACTCATTATCTTCCTGCCTTCTCGGTAAACAGAGTAGCTCCTTTGGAGGGTCAATGTTTTTGTGTTCTAGGAGTCATTCCTGCAGATCCAGCCTAGATCCTGTTACTTCAGCCCTTCCAACAACTTTGTAAGCACCTAATTTTCTGAATTAAATCTCTTTCTTAAAATACACAAAGTGATTCTGTTTCCTTCACTGAACCCTTACTGACGCAATTCACAGTAAAGGTTTAGTGTTAACATTAGAATAAGAGGTCTGAGATTTTTTTCAGATTTTAAAATTTATATCTAGGCCATCCATGCTATACTCAGACTGTCAGTCAAAACTAGAGCTTGATTCTAGTTAAAGTAGTTTCTTAACATATGATTTCTAAGAATAATTACACTAGTAGAAAGAGGGAGAGAAAAGCAACATTAATTTACTTTCTTTAATTTGAATAGTGCTTCCATTTACTGAGTACAGTTTTAAGCATTTGATGTATATTAACTCACTGTCTGAGATAGGTACTGTCCTCAATTTATGATGAAAAAACAGACTTGGAAATGCTAACTGAATTTTCCAGGGTCACACACTTAGTAAGTGGCAGAGTAGGGATTTTAATTTCATCTGTTTTGGCTGGACACAGTAACTCGTGTCTATAATCCCAGCACTTTGGGAAGCCAAAGTAGGAGGATACCCTGAGCCCAGAAATTCAATACCAGCCTGGGCAACGTAGAAAGACCTCATTTCTACAAAAAAAAATTTAACATTCCTGTAGACTTAGCTACTCAGGAGGCTGAGGCAGGAGGATCACTGGATGGATGGATGGACTGATGGACGAACAGACAGACAGGGATCTATTTCCATCGTCCAAGTTTAAAATATGGGCATGTCTTTACTTCTATGTAATTTATTAGATGTAAAAATCTCTCAGAATCCCTAAAATGTCAAGATTGTGAGTAGGAATAGGGGAAAGGTATTAAATAACAAAAAATATCCTTCACTATAAAAAGTTGTACACATACTATTCTAACAATTTTGATGGTTCTTTTAATTGCAAAAATTATGATTGAAGGCAAAGATAGTCGTATTTGTTGCTTTGTTTCCCTGTGTTCCCAAATGAGTGATCTGGACAATGACTATTACAGAGGTTGTGAGGATGGACAGAAAGCCTTCAGTTGCTTGGGCATAGTCAGGGAATAAGCTAGAGATGAGCTATGAGAAGGGCTCTGTGTGTATGCAGGGAAGAAAATGGGAAAGAGGAAAGTTTAGACAGAGCTGTATAAGCAAATATATGAAAATAGGAAAGGACAGATAATCTTAAGGGACAACAGATGAATCAGTTTAATATTAGAGATGATGAAAAATAGTTTGGGTAATGTATGAAAGGCCTTCAATGTAAGATAGATCCAGAAATATGAACTAAAAGTACTCTTTTCATATCAGTATTGGTATGCTGTTGAACATACGTCCAAAATAATTTCATGGAAAAAAATGCTGGATTCTCTCTTTGTGGCTCCTTGGCATTTCTTTTTAAATTTTGGTCCTTTTGGATGTTTCTCATCATTTTCTTCTGGATTTTTTATGATTCTTTACCCTAGAATGTATCATGAAATATGTTAACTTGTTAAGTTTAATATCTCATAGCTCGGGTCAGTTTAACAGTTTACTGAAGTGCTAGTGACATGTAAAAAGTAGAAGCATTTGATAATGTTATGTTCCTTAGTGAATGGGGTTCTCAGAACAGGGGAAGGAATATTTAAAATGGAAAAAACGGCAATAAAGTGTGTTTTTACAGGTAGCTACCACCTAATGAATGTGTTTTGTTCTTGTATTCATTTATAAGTCAAAATTTTATTTGCAAAGTCAATGTTTGGATAGCGTTTGGAAGTATGAGCTAAGGCTAAATATTACAAAAGCACTAAAGATGCTAGGGGAATTTAAGTACCATTTAGACTTTATTTCCATTGGATAATAAGATAGGTATGTTTCTGGTCTTCACCCTTACTCCCAAGGCAGTGACTATTGCTGTCTAGAAATGGGGGCCCTCAGGGAGTTGATAAGGAGACCCTTCATTGAGGAATTTGACGGAGGAGGTGACAGTATAAGTATAGCTATGTTTTTGTTGGCTATAAAAATGCCCTCAGCAGACTTCCTCTTAGATTCCATTGGCTAGGATTTGGTCACATGCCCGTGGCCTCTGCCAGAAACTGGAAGTGCCTGGCATTTTGTCTCCAGAGTAGGAGGAGAACTCTTCTAACGAGAAATAAAAGAGATTGACAATGGCATGTCCCTTTAAAATCCTTGAGTTCTGTTTCACACAATTAGTGTCTTTCTGATTTGCTTAGTTGGTTATGAACTAAGTACTGAAAACTATTGATTCTCAATCTTGATTACATTAAAATGATGGCAGGGAGTTTTTTAAATAAAGGTGTGCAGGCCCCTACTTAGACCTGTTGAATCATGAGTCCTGAGTATGTATATCTTTAAAAAGCTCTGCAGGAGACTCTAATACCTAAACAGCATTGATTACCATTGCCCTATTGAATCTACACTATTATTTCTGGATAACCTTAGGACTAAAATGAGTCATTGCCAAGTTCTGAAACATCTTTTGGGCCTGACCATAAAATGTAGCATGAAACAAACCATATCATTCAAAAAAATCTATTTATAACACTGGTTAATAGCATAAAATGTCTTTCTCTGAGAAATTTTTACTGTTTGCTCAAACTGCAACCAACTAAACACATATAAACATATAGTTTTATCTAAAATTATTTATAATGGGAACTGAATTTTACTAAATAATTTGAAATAAATGTGAGTGGAAAGAAGTAGTTATGCACACTAGCAAATGTTAACCGCTTCATTGCCTTTGATCTCTTTCAAAATGTTACATTTCAAATATACTGTAAAATATTAAAATTATTTATCTCTTTGATTTATTAGAAGCTTGGTGTATTTTGAAGAACAGAAAAGAATGAAAAACATTTCAAGAGTAACTGAAGTCATTAAAACCACGAGAAGCATGTCTTTCTTTTACTTGTTTGTTGTATATAGGATATTATAGATTTGATTTTTTTTTTCAGTTTATTTAAACAAAGTTTATTGTGGCACTGGAGACTTAGAACTAAGTCTTTAAGAAAGTGAAAGATTCATCGTTTTCTGGACTTTATTGGTCTTTAAAGAATGCAAATTTAGGGAAATGGCCCCTTAACTGTCCTCAAGGCCATAGTTGTAGTGTACTGTCACCTGGACTGTCCTGAAATTCGCATTTTAAAATAACATAAGAATTAAGATAACATTAAAAGATTTGTTCCAAAAATAGCACATTGTGATAAAGTGAAATAAAAAGTGTTGCTATTTTTATAGCTATTAACATTTCATTTCCTGAGAAATGCTTTTAATGCTTTATGAGGATATGTACAAATACAACAGTAATAACATCATATGAAATAACTCAAGTATCTAAAGAATTCACTATGAAGTTGTTCTTTTGGAAATATTCATTATATTTATATTTTAATGAACATGTAAATCATATTTTTCTATTTCATTTGTCAGTAAGTTATTCATAACATTCGAAATTTGAATCAGAACTAATCTTCAAATAATCTGTTTTGTGGCATAAGAGAATTGTTATTATCATTTTAAAGTTTAAGAAAGGAAATCTCAAACTCAAGGTATTCATAAATTTAAACTGAAGTCATCATCGCCCTAATTCCTTACTGAGAGTATGTTTAAGATTTTAATTTGTGTAAAGTATTTAACACAGTACCTGGGACTTAGTAAGCAATCAATAAATACTAGTTGTGCTAATATTCTTATCATCATTAATATCACCATCACTACTACTATTATCAACTTTTACCCTTTTTTTTTCATAATGATGGTTTAATTTGGATTCCTTTTAGTAGGAATTTACAGTTAATTATCTTTATAATCCATATTGCCCCTGTGAACATTCTACATGAATAATTTTTAGGATTTTCTCCCTTCTGTATAGTCTTATAAATATATGACTAGAACTTGTTATTAAAAAATAAAAGAAAATGTAAAATATTGAAGTCTTAATTTTATACTGGAATGATATATACTGTACTACAGATTTTTCATGGTTTACACCACTTTTTCATGGAGGCAAGACTTATGAAATGTTACCCTTCTATTTTTATTATAATTACTCTATAAGCATGTGTATATACATACATATACACATTTATGTTTATTTTTATATCTGTTGAAAGATAGGCATTCACTTTGAGACTACCAATTTCAGTTCGGCAGCACATACTTCCTCTTTTTTTTTTTTTTTTTTTTTGAGTTGGCATCTCACTCCGTCACCCAGACTGGAGTGCAGTGGCCGCTTCTGGCCACTGCAGCCTCGACCTGCTGGGCTCCAGCGATCCTTCCACCTCAGCCTTCCAAGTAGCTGGAACTACAGGCGCGTGCTACCACGCCCGGTTATTTATTTATTTATTTTTTTATTTATTGTAGAGATGAGGTTTCGCCTGCCCAGGTGGATCTCGAACCCGTGGGCTCAGGCAATCCACTCACCTCAGCCTCCCAGTTACCTTCTTTGATAGTGAGAAGCATGACTTCTATTATCCTTAATGTATTAACTCATTTGATCAATTCTTTTGTATGTAACCAGTGTTTTCTACAACCACTCCTTCTTTCATACATATATTCTCATTCCCAGACTCAGGATCCAACTCCCTCTGTCAGTTTTCTCCTCCTGCATGAAGTCCTCATTGTGCTTGGCCTCTGACATGCATACCAGTCTGCACCCTCATTGCCCACCCACTACTGGATAAAGGCTTATCACCCTGAACAGGCTTTGAATTGCTATACCAGGCTGCAGGACACCTATTTTGCCCTACTTGGGTTCTGACACCCTACACTAGACCACCCTTCTATGGAAACACTCTCCTTACCCTACTTGGAATCTGATATCATCACTGTCATCCCTCTAAATGTATGCCCTTCTCACCTTGCTAAGGCTCTTACACCCAAGCAAGGCACCTCTCTGTGGAAATGCCCTCCTCATCCTGGTTTGAAAACCACCATCAGGCTGCCCATCTGGGCTCTCTCCATATTAAGTCACCCCTTTCTATCTTCCCTCTTATCCTCAGCATGGACAACCTCTTCACCCTGTTTAGCCTGGTGTATCATTTCTCTATGAGGATGCCCTCCCCTCCCTACTTGAACTTGACAGATTTTTCTAAGTTAGCAACTCTCAACTATACATATGCTGATAATAATGACAGCCAACTCACACAGATATGGCCATACTCCATGTCACAAATAATTAAGATATTTCTCTTTTCCACGTGTCTGTAAAATGTAAAAGTGTAAACTTCAGAGTATTGCAACTAGATACAATTTCTGTCCTTCTGGGATTAAGACAAGAGAAACTGAGTGATGGAACTGTCCGTGGTGCTGACAAGTCATTTGCCTCTCTTCTGGATTCTAGTATAGCTGCCTTGAATCCGACCATCCTAAATCTTCCCCACTGTTAGAGATCTAACTACACCTCTTACCTGTACCTGAAATTTTTTGGTAAACTCTGTTAAACATGACTAAATTCCCACACCTTTACTGGCTAGGAGCTTTTATAAATCTGTATAATACCATTATCTGAATCTATTGTAATATCTTGTTTTGATTTTTTTTTTTACAATGGTCAGAGGACCTTTCTACTCTATAGAGTAATTATAATAAAAAATAGAAGGGTAACATTTCATAAGTCTTGCCTCCATAAAAAAGTGGTGTAAAACATGAAAAATCTGTAGTATAGGATTAGTAGTTTTAAACAGTGATATCTTGTTTTAATTAATAGACATGTAGTCTTAATATGTTATAGTCCTAATGTTCGAGCACAGTGGCTCACGCCTGTAATCCCAGCAATTGGGGAGACTGAGATGAGAGGATCGCCTGAGCCCAAGTGTTCGAGACCGACCTAGGCAACTTGGTGAGACCTCATCTCTACAATAAATCAAAAAATTAGCCGGGCATGGTGGCACATGCCTGTAGTTCCAGCTAGTTGGAAGGCTGAGGCAGAAGGATCGCCTGAGCCCAGCAAGTCAGGGCTGTGGTGGCCATGAGTATGCCACTGCACTGCAGCCTGGGCAACAGAGTGAGACCCTGACTCAAAAAAAAGTTTGAACTCTATAGTCTTTTTTTTGTTCTTTTTTTTTTTTGAGTCAGAGTCTCACTCTGTCACCCAGACTGGAGTGCAGTGGCCGCTCCCAGCCACCGCAGCCTCGACCTGCTGGGCTCCGGCAATCCTTCCGCCTCAGCCTTCCAAGTAGCTGGAACTACAGGTGTGCACTGCCACACCTGGCTAATTTTTGATTATTGTAGAGATGAGGTCTCGCCAAGTTGCCCAGGTGGGTCTCAAACCCGCAGGCTCAGGCAATCCACTCACCTCAGCCTCCCAAAGCACAGGATTACAGGCTGAGCCACCGAGCCCGGCCATAGTCTTAATGTTGCAGTTAGACCCCCTTCTAGGAAGAGAACTTTCTAGAAGTGTGCATTTATTGCTACTGAAACTTCTTGACTGTTGCCATCAGGTCTGTTTCTCTGGAAAGTCAGACCCAGTCTGAGAGGCAGTGGTTACTTTTGTTCTACTTTACTGGGATATAGGTTTTTTTTAGCTCTTGTTATCCCTATAATTATAAAGATGTAGCTTCTGTGACACTAAACCTCAAATGTATACCAGACATTGTTTTTGCTGGAGATGTCCTCAGATTTATGTTTTGCTCTTTGTATTTATTGAGAGTGTAACAACAAATGAGTAGCAAAAATTGTATAGCAAATAGATTTATTTCATTTGATAGCTGAGTACACCAGTAAATGCCTAAATCTGAATGAGCAGCTGGAGTTAGCCAATAGAAGTACCAGTAGTTTTGAGTCTGACAGTGGTTCAGTATATTTACTTAGTCTTTTCTCTTGCTTTCCTTATTTTGTTAATATATTCACTTATGTATGCTCTAGTGGACTGACAGAAAGATCAGGAACTCTGTTTTTTCTGAAATATTCTTCTTTCTTGTGCAAGGTGGAGGCAAATAAAAATGTGTAAGAATCTTAGGGCTGGATGCTAATATTGGTTTTTTTGGCAACTGTCTGGTTGTTTATCCCTGATATTCTCATCTGATTATTTTACTCTTGACTAAGCTTTACTCTTGCTTATTTGCACATCTGTGTCTAAATTTTATACATTTTAGCTTAGCATTTGTTTCAAGTTACTTGCTCTACATCATTAGCTCTAATAGAGCCTTATGTTTCTTGCCGTAGTTGAACCCATAAATTATTTGTAAAACATTTCACATGGTTACAAAGTGCTTGCACATACTATATATCTTTAAACCTTCATACCTTTAGTCCTTAAAGTCAACATATACAATATTGAGCTCCTCTCTGCCCCTACCCTTAAACGTGCTCTTCATCATTCTGTAAATCATTTTACAACACCAACATAAAATAGTTGATAAAGCAAGGAGCCATAAGCTCATCACATATGGGGGTGCCAAAAAAAGTATACACATTTTAAGAGATGTTATCCATGTATTACTTTTCAAAGTTGAATTAAATTATGGTAGCAATGTGTAGTATGATGTTTACTCAACTGTGCTTTTACCATTTTCTTTGACTGTACTGCCCATTGCATGGTGACACTAGCATTCATTTGATTAATATCATCTTTTGAGGAAACGTCATACTTAAAATGTGTATACATTTTTTGACATGCCCCGTATATCTAATCTTGTTGACTAAGGTTATTGAACTTCTCAGAGCTATGGGTTTTTAGTTTTAATAAATTGGTAACTTTTTTGCTATTACTTCTTCAAATATTAATTCTGGCCACCTAGCCCCTTTCTGAGACTCTGATTGCAGTTGTATGAGACCCTTTGAAGTTGTCCTACAATTTATTGATGCTCTGTTAATTTTTTTTTCTGTCTTTTTCTCTCTATTTGATTTTGGATAGCTTCTCATGCTGTGTCTTCAGGTTCATCGATCTTTTTTTCCGCAGTGTCTGCTATGTTTGTAATCCAATGTAGTTCTCATCTCATATGTATTTTTCAGTCACTAAAATTTGGGTCACTTTTATATCTTCTTTTTTTCTCCTTAGCATGCCCATGCTTTTTTCTATTGTCCTTGAGCATATTTATAGTAACTATTTTAAAATCCATGTCTACAAATCCTATCATCTGCGTCATTTCTGTGTTGGTTTTTGTCAGTTTACTTCTTTTTTATTATGAATTTTATTTTCCTTCTTTGCATGATTGATAATTTTTAACAGATGACAGATATTGTGGATTTTACATTGTTGGGTGCTAGATTTTTTGTGTCCTCATACTTTTGAGTTTTGTTCTTGAGTGCAGTCAGGCTACTTGAAAACATTTTTGTCCTTTTGAGGATTGCTTTTAAGCTTTTCTATAGAAAACCAGACATTTTTTATTTGAGGGCTCATTTAGCCCCACTACTCAGGCAATTTCCTTCCAAGTATTCGACTGAATGTTCCATATATTATGAGTTTTCTCCTCTTTGGCTGTTCAGAGTGTGAATTATTCCCAGGCCCATGTGATCTCTGGGAATTTTCCCAACTGATTCTTTCCAGCACTTCCTTCCTTGGCCATAGGTAATTTGGGATTCAAAAATGTTTTAAAATATGAGTGAGTCTGAGGCATATTTAAGTATAGAAGAGACAAATTCAGTGAAGAGTGATGTTTGTTATGAGACAAATAGAGACATGTCATATTTTAAAGAAGGCTGGAGAAAATAGGATCCAGACAATAGGTGGAATAACTGGTCTGAAATAGATGGAATGTTTCCTCTTATAATGGCAAGAAAGGAGGACAGGATCCAGATGTAGTAAAGTTTATAGACATGTTGGCAGGAAGTTGAGGAAGATTCCATATATTGAGGTCTGTGTGTGTGCGTGTGTGTGTGTGTGTATAGTGGGGGGCAAGAATGAGTAAGGAGAAAGAGTAATGGATCAGCTGATTTTAGGAAATTGGAGCTAAGTCCGCTGATTTTAGATAATGGAAAATTTATAATCATTGGGGAAATGGAAAAATTAATTTACTAGAGAGGCATATAATCAGATGATGGCCAGACAAGGTGCTAATTCATCCTATTGTGATGTTTTTTCCTCCTACAGCCAAAGCGTTATTAGATTCATTCAAAGTTAGTGTTTTGACAGCCAATCAAGTATGCTGAATAGAGAGAGAAGCAAGGAAGTTTAAGGCATTTGCAAGAGAATCATTGAAACAATGTATCTTGGAATGTAATCTTGGATCTTGGGGAAGAAGTGAGGACAGCAAGGAACTGATGAACAGAAAGTTATAGGGTCAAGGAAGTGGAGGTCCAGTCAAACATGGTCCATGAGTGTAGTTGAATGAGCAAATTATATTAGAAAAAAGAGGTTGTAGTGGGCGTCTAACACTTTTACTTAGTAATTTTGGCAAGGACGTAAGCACTGCCACTGGTGATGCTGATGTCTAAGAAATAATAGGAATCTGGGAGGTAGAAGTCATTAGTCAGCAAATCATTTAGTGTCTGGGGTGTTAGAAGGGTCACTTGTGTGAAAATTTCATTCATCTTAAGACATTAAAGTAGAGAGAGGTTAAAGGGAAGTCTGTGAGCCAGGTGGAAATCTGATGATTAGTAGTTGAAAACATTGCTAAGGGGGAGTGTTTGGCATAGTCAGCAGAGCTTCAGACTGAACCATATTCTACAGAAATACTTCGTGGATTCTAGTGACATATGCTTCAAAATTTTATAAAAAGGAATTTCTGTCAGTGTTGTGGGAAAGGTTGTAGAGACTTCGTCCAACTCCGTAATTTTTTCCAACCCCCACTGAAAGCCATCCCAAACAATAATGGAGACTCGGAGGAGGGAAAGGATGGAAGCCCTAGACTTGAAAGGTCACAGGACACAACCTCCTTCACCGCCTGTGCTCACATTCTTGAGCGATTGTTGCCAAGCTCCCACCAAGATCAGCATCACCATCGCACTGGTGCTCTTCCTCAGTAAATACATGGGAGCCTCACTATTGTCATGAGTTATAGGAGGAAACATAATGAAAGTGAATATGAGTATGAAGCTGTGTTATAGAGATCCTCAAAAACCAGAATGAGGGATTTAAACTTGTTAATAGAAAAACTATTGTAATTAAGAATCCTGATTCCCAAGTCCTAGTCCACTTTCTGCAGAAGAATGATATATAAAACCTTCAGAAAGTTATTTCACCTCTGTAGGCCTTACTTTTCTCATTTCTAAGGTAAACATGCTAGGTAAGACAGGTGGATTTGAACCGTGTTCTACAGAAATGCTCTGGTGTTATAGATATGTTTGCTTCAAATTTCCTTTTTAAAGATATAGTTCAAAATGGTAAAAAAAATGTGAACACATGTTGTGTAATAAATTTTAATCCACTGGAAACTTTACATGTTAACTCGCTGCCTACTCCTTTTTCCTATAAATTTACTAATAAAGCCACTACTGCCAAATCTTTCCATATATTTGAAATTATTATAACTGTGACCTTGCTCAAGAATATTACAACTTGGTATTAATATATTATTTATCCCATCATTCTTCTCAATATAGAAATTCATATGGAAACATAAACAACCACGAATAGCCAAAACTCATCCTTAGCAAAAGAAACAAAGCAGGAGGTATCACACTTCCAGACTTCAAACTTTACTATAAGGCTACAGTCATCAAAACAGCCTCATATTGGTACAAGAACAGGCATATAGACCAATGGAACAGGATAGAGATTCCGGAAGCAAAGCTTCAGTTTCTCAACCAACTCATCTTTGGCAAAGTCTCCAACAATAACAACTGGGGAGAAGAGAACCTGTTCAGTAAATGGTGCTGGGGACACTGGTTGATCACATGCAGAAGACTGAAGCAGGACCCATAACTATCACAATACACAAAAATTAACTCTAAATGGATCAAAGACCTAAACATAAAACCTAAAACCATAAGAATCTTAGAAAACACAGGAGACACCCTTATGGAAATTGGAACTGGTAACCAATTCCTGATCAGAACCCTAAGTGCCCATATCATAAGAAGTAAGATAGACAAGTGGGAAACTCATCAAACTAACGAGCTTCTGCAAAGCAAAAGAAACCATCAAGAGAGCAGGGAGACAGCCTACAGAATGGGAAAAAATATTTGCCAATTGTATATTTTTAAAGTTTTAAAACAGAGCTTATTAGCGAGAAGAAGAGAAGGAAAAAGGAAGAATCATGGCAGAAACACCTGCTACGGACAAGTTTCTCAAAAAAGAAAAGCTACTCAACTTCAATTCTAGTTGTAGTTCTGCTACTGACCAGCACTGGGACCTTGTACAATTATTCTCCCTTTCCTGAGTCTTAGTATTTTAGCTTCGAATAGTGATTTAGAGCTGATAAGGGGATGGTGTGAACTAGGATGTCTTTTTGTTAGTCTTAGTTTCAATATTTTTAAACTTCAGGAGCCTTCCTGTACATGTATTTTATTCTAGAGCATTGTGAAAACGTTGCTCCTTACCTTTTCCATGCACTTCATTCTCCTATCTAAAATTTCAATTTCGGCTGGGTGGCTCAGCCTGTAATCCCAGCACTTTGGGAGGCTGAGGCGAGTGGATTGCCTGAGCCCACGGATTTGAAACCAGCCCGAGCAACTTGGCGAGACCTCGTCTCTACAATAAAATTAGCTGGGTGTGGTAGCGCGCGTCTGTAGTTCCTACTCTGAAGGCTGAGGCGGAAAAAAAGAGAACCTTTAAATTCTACTTTAAAAACCTTTAGAATCTAGCAATTTTGAAATATACAATACATTATTATTAGCTATGGTCACTATGCTAACAGTTAATACTAACTGAAACTTTGTACCCTCTGATTAACATTGCTTTCTTATCCTCTCCTCCAAGCCTCTGGTAATCATTATTCTACTCTCTGTTTTTATGAGTTGGACTTTTTTAGATTCCACATGCAAGTGAGATCTTGCACTATTTGTTTTTAAGTACCGTGTTTATTTTAATTAGCATAATATCCTCCAGGTTAATCCTTGTTGTTGTGATAGAATTTCCTTCTTTTTTGAGCTGAAGCTGAATAGTATTCCACTGTGTTTATATACCACATTTTCTTTATCTGTACATCCATTGGCAAACACCTAGATTGATTTCATATTTTGGCTGTTGTGAATAATGCTGCAATGAGCAGGAGAGTGCAGATAGCTTCCTGACATATTGGTTTCAATTTCTTTGGATATATACCCAGAGATGAGATTGCTGGATCATATGGTAATTCAGCTTTTAGTTTTATGAGGAACCTCCAAAAAGCTTTCTTTAATGGAAATATTAATAATGGCTATACTAACTTATATTCCTACCAACAGTGAGATATTTATTGATTTTTGCTGTTGAGTTATACAAATTCCTTATAAATTTTAGATATTAACCCTATATTAAATATATGGTTTGCCTATATTTTTCTGACTTTTTAAGGTTGTCTTTTCAATTTGTTCATTGTTTACTTTGCTGCACAAAATCTTTGTAGTTTGGTGTAGCCTCACTGGCTTATTTTTGCTTTGGTTTCCTGTGCTTTTGATGTCATATAAAAATAAACCATTGCCAAGACCAGTATCATGAAGCTTTTCCCCATTCTTTCTTTTAAAAATTTTATGGTTTCAGGTATTATGTTCAAGTCTTGAGTTGATTTTTTTGTGTGGTGGAAGATAAAGTTCCAGTTATTTATTTATTTATTTTTGGAGAGTCAAAGTCTCACTACATTGCCAAAGTTGGTCTCAAACTCCTGGACTCAAGTGATCCTCCCACCTCTGTCTCTCAAAATGCTGGAATTATAGGCATGAACCACATTGTTTGGCCAAGGCTCTAATTTCTTTTTTTTTTTTGGTATGTGGATATTCAGTCTCCTTAAAACTCTTATTAAAGAGGTCTTCTTTTCTCCACTGTGTATTCTTTGTGTCTTTGTGGAAGAGTCACTGGTTGCATATGTTTGAATTTATTTCTAGGTTCTCTATTCTGTTCCATTGGCTGATATGCCTGTTTTTATGCCAGTACCATACTGTTTTGATTACTAGAGCTTTGTAATTTAGTTTGAAGTCAGGAAGTGTAATATCTCCATCTTTGTTCTTGCTTAAGATCGTTTTGGTTATTGGTGATCTCTTTTTGGTTCCATACAAATGTTAGGATTTTTTTTTTCTATTTCTGTGAAAAAAGTCATTGAAATATTGATAGAGATTTCATTGAATCTGTAGATCACTTTGGGTAGTATGGATATTTTTAACACTATTAATTCTTCCTATTCAAGGACACAGGATATCTTTTCATTCATTTGTGCCTTTTTTGTTTTCAATGTATTATATATTTTAGTGTACATATCTTTCTTCTCCTTGGTTATATTTATTCCCATTTTATTGTTTAAAAATAGGATTGTTTTCTTAACTTCTTTTTCAGTAGTTGTGCAATGGGTATAGATACATAATTGATTTTTGTATATAGATATTGTATCTTGCAACTTTACTGAATTTGTTTCTTAGTTCTAACAGCTTTTTGGTGAAGTCTTTATGATTTTCTAAATATAAGATTATGTCACAACATAGCTTTTAATATTATCACAGTCTACTTTAAATAATACTTTAAATAATGCTATGTTTCTTCACATATTGTGTGTAGACCTTTTTTTTTTTTTTGAGTTGGAGTCTCACTCTTGTTGCCCAGACTGGAGAGCAGTGGGCACGCTCCTGGCAACTGCAGCCTTGACCTGCTGGGCTCCGGAGATCCTTTCGCCTCAGCCTTCCAAGTAGCTGGAACTACAGGCGTGCGCTACCACGCCCGGCTAATTTTTAATTTATTATGGAGATGAGGTCTCGCCAAGTTGCCCAGGTGGGTCTCGAACCCACTGGCTCAGGCATTCCACTCACCTCAGCCTCCCAAGGCACGGGATTACAGGCTGAGCCACCGAGCCCGGCTGTGTATAGACCTTTCAACCATATGCTTTCATTTCTCCCCCCAACTGGCCTGATACTATTGCTATTATGCATTTTATTTCATATGTTATTAACTCTAAAATACAGTATAACAAGTTCTATTTATTTTTGTTTATTTTTCTGCTCTTCCACTGTACAAGTTTTAGTTTATACACTCAATTATCTTTTAAAGTGATTGAAAATAGGACAATGTCTTTTATATTTACTTTTTATTGTTACCATTTTTAGTGGTCTTCATTTTTTTGGTGTAGATTTCTGTCTGGTATCATGTTTCTTTTACTTGATAAACTTTCTTTCTTGTAACACAGGTATATTGACAATGTATTCTCTCAACTTTTCTATAATTCAAAAATTTTAATTTTGCCTTAATTTCAGAAAGTTGTTTTTACTGGGTATAGAATTCTGGATTAATAGTCTCCCCCACCCACTTCCAGTGTTTAAAAGCTGCCAATCCATTGTATTCTGGCTTGTAAAATTTCTTTTGAATTCTGCTGAAATTCTTATATAAGTTCCTTTGTAGATAGATTTTTGTTTTTCCTCTCTGGACAACTATAAGATATTTTGTTTTTTCTTGGTTTTCATCACTTTAACTGATTTATCTAAGTGTGTGTGTGTTTGTGTGGTATTTATCCTACTACTCTGCTATGAGTTCTCTGGGTTTCTTAAGTCTGTTGTTTTTCATTATGATTAAAAAAAATCTGACTACGCCGGGCTCGATGGCTCAGCCTGTAATCCCGCACCTTGGGAGGCTGAGGTGAGTGGAATGCCTGAGCCTGCGGGGTTGAGACCCACCTGGGCAACTTGGCGAGACCTCATCTCTACAATAAATCAAAATATTAGCCGGATGTGGTAGCGCGCGCCTGTAGTTCCAGCTACTTGGAAGGCTGAGGCGGAAGGATCGCTGGAGCCCAGGAGGTCGAGCCTGCGGTGGCCGGGAGTGGCCACTGCACTCCAGTCTGGGAGACATAGTGAGACTCCAACTCAAAAAAAAAAAAATCTGACTATATCACTTCAAATATTTCTCCTCATTCTTGCTTTCTTCTGAGCCTGGCTGAGCTAGAATTTATTAACTTGAGATAATTTTCTCAAGACATGGGATTTAACACTCTAGTGAGGACCTCACTTCCCTGCTGAACAGGTCTTAGAGCCTGGAAAAAGTTATATCCAACATTGAGCAATGTGGAACTACCTGGGTTTTTCTGAAATACGACAGAGGAATGAATTAAGAGACTGAGGGAGATTGGCATGATGGAGTGGACATATGCTATGAGAACATAAGATCCACTAGAAGATTTGTTTTCTGGGAGGGCCTACAGGACATACTATTCGCCAAGCACAGAAGAAATGTGCTTCTGAGAGGGGCACCAGCATCACTAAAAAGTTCAGTGATGGCTCTCATTCACCAGGGTTAATGGTAGGCGAGATGGTCATGGAGCTGGGCTTGTTCATGAGGATGATGGGGTACTAGATGCCAGAGACACAAGAAACCAGGGGGCTGCAGTTACCACAGTGATTGGCAAGGTCAAAGAGGTATCCGAGGGATTCTGACTGTAGGAAGTTATGGAGATAGTTAATGAGCATGGCACAGCCTTCGAACACTTCCAGCCTCCTCAGGATTATCTCTAAACATGCCCTCTAAAAGTTAGGCACATCCTTGTCACAATCCAACTCTGAATAGTTTTTTATCATTGCCCCAATTGCCTAAGATTTCTCTTCACCTGAGTCTAGATGATTCTCTGGTAAGTTTTTATTTCGGCACACAAATTAGATAGTGATGTTCTTACAAGCCCTCACAACACCTAATATTGCACTGTGCACCAGGAAGTGATTTAAAAGTTGCCAGAGGAAGATGCTTCAGAAATAAAATTGTTTAGAACCCGAGAAAAGATAATCTGGGATATAATTTTTTTTCTTTGTAGGACATCATGAATAACCTCCTCTGAGAAGTTACTCGTCATTTCTGGCAAAATGTGCTTGTAATTTTTTGATAATTATTGATGAGATTAAGTGCTCATCATGAGATGGCAGACTTAATCATGCAGCTGATTGTCAGATTTATGTTAATCAAAAGTTTTTAACCAGACAGTTTTTTTGTGCAAAGTTTGACAATATTATTTTCCTGACATTTCCCCCTTTATTAAAAGATATCTACCAGAAAAAATTAAACTTCCCTTCTTTTTTTTTATTTTAAAGATGTGAGGTACAATTCAGGGTTAGGTATGCAAATGTTCATTAGGCAGGTACCCTTGTTGATGAGGTGTGTAAACTTCCCTTCTTTAAGTACCTTTCTCTTGCAGCAAATTTGAAAAAGAAAAAATTTGATACAGGCTTACATTCAACTTTTTCTGATAAACCTGTTTACAAAAGGAGAAATCAGAAGCTCAAGTTATCAGTTGGAGAAATTTCATGAATATCACTCAAAATTTCCACTTATTTTGAGGTAATTAAACAGAATAAAGATGCACTATTTTTCTGGCCACATCCTTAAAGGCTTGTTTTACTTGTTTATTCCTTTGAGTGTAAATGAACGGGTTCAGCAAAGGGGCAACCGAGGTATTGAGCACAGCTACTCCCTTATTGAAGGCGATTCCTTCTTTTGCCTGAGGTTTTATGTACATGAAGATGCAGCTTTTATAAGAGAGAGAGAGAGATGACAATCATGTGGGAAAAGCCTTTTTCCTCTGCTGTGGAAAAAGACTTTTTCCTTTGCTGAGCAGAGGGGATCTTCAGAATGGTCCTGATGATGTTTGTGTAGGAGGTAATAACCAACACCAGGGTGACCACCAAGGTCACAACTGCTAAGATGAAGTCAACCAGTTCTAGTAGTCTCGTTTCTGAGCAAGATATTTCTATGAGGTGTCCATAGTCACAACAATAATGGTTCAGCATGTTGGAGGCACAGAATTCCAGGTGACTGGTCAGGATGATTGGGGTTAAGATGATGAAGAATCCACCCAGCCAAGAGCAGAGAACCAGCTGGATACAAACCCTGTTGTTCATGATGGTGGTGTAATACAGGGGTTGGCAGATGGCCATGTAGCGGTCATAGGACATGGCAGCCAGAAGGTAAAACTCTGTGGCCCTGAAGATGATGGCAAAGAAATATTGTGTAAAGCAGCCAGTAACACTGATGCTTTTATTCCCAGTTGAGATGCTGAATAGCAGCTTGGGAGTAAAAGTGGTTGTAAAGAAAATTTCTTTCTTCCATCAGTAAGTTTGTATTTTGAAATTTTTCTTGTTCATAGTTGGTGTTCTTCTATCTCCAAATAACAAAAATCTGTATTTGTTCTATCTGTGATTGAAGGTAAGAGAAATACAATAATTGTATTTAATTTAATTTCTTCCATGATTTTGTTAATTCTTTTTTGAACTACAAATAAAATTGTGTGCATTTATCATGTATGATAAGATGTTTTGAAGTGTATGTACATTGTGAATTGACTAAAAAAAGACTCAATGTATGTGAGGTTTGTTTGGGCATAGAACTGTCCCTCGTGAGTACCTGTCAATTTAAATTCTCTCCACTGACACTTAGGGAGATGCAGTCATCTGTTCTTGGCCTCCAATTCTATATTTTCTAAGCTTCTTGGATGGGCTGGGTTATTTTCCTTGGGGTACAAGTATATCCCCAAGGCAGAGAATCAGGAAAGGGGCAACCCAACTATTGGTCATAATACTCCTTTTTAGAAAGATCAGTATTTCTCCCTAGAAGCCTTGCATATCAAGCATCCTTTGGGCTTTTTCATATTTTTCCTATTTTCTAAGATCCCTGAAACAAAGAAATCCTAAATCACCCTTGCTATATCCCTGATTTGTGTCTGAAACACCAAGGATCTATCTTTTTGGTTGCCCCAAGAATGTCTTTTTTAAAATCTTATTTTATTTTAAAGATGTGGGGTACAATTCAAGATTAGGTAGATAAGCGATCATCACACAAGAATGTCTTAATTATCAAATTGTGAGAAATGAGACCATGCCATCTGGTGGCCTGAGTATCCAGCTATTAGCATTTCCTGGTAGTGTTTGTTTTTTGGCTATGCTACCGTTCAAAACGTCATATTAGTATTCCACATGCATGCTACAATAATTCTGCATCAATAATTCACAAATGTGTTCATCTTAGCTTTGTAAATGTAAAAAGCTAAAAACAATGTAAATTTCCATCAATAGGAAAATGACTAACAATGTTGGCATATCCAAACTACAAAATGCAACAGGACAATAAAAATGAATGGGCATGTGAACTTATTTGGAAAGAGGTATTTGATGCATTGCTATATGAATAAAGCAAGCTGCTGAACAATAGTGTATTGTAGGATCCCATTTGGGTTAAAAAGATGCCTATATTTTTTCTATATATCTACCACATAAATATAGTTTTATCACTTGTAAATGATATGAAACTATATTTTCATGTGCATAGTTACATGGATCTGGAAACACAAATTATTAACAGCAAATTACTTTTATAGGGTTAGATGGGGAAGTGAAGGACATATAGAGAATATTCTTCTTTTACTTTATACCTATCTATGTTGTTTGAATATTGTAAAATGAGCATGAGTTATATTTTTAATAAAAAAATTAAAGTTGCATAATTTCATGCTTCACAATCACAAAAAGGCAACATTGGTATAACTGTAAATGGAGAAAATACTTTGACTTTCAGGGTAAATGTTGTGGGATATTAACCACAGATATCTATGGGATGGATCACAGCTTGGAAGTCAGATATGGATGAAAGGCAGCATAAAATTTTACTTATTTGCTTTCTGGCCACTACTTGTTGACGTAATTATTCACAAAGTTCACAAACTATGAAAATTTAGTAGGAAAAGTCCTACTCACCCTGTGATATATCAGTTTTGCTCTCATTTGCCACTTCTTATTTTCACATCAGTTTAAATGCATCCTGGTCGGTAAGAAATCTTTTGAAATATGAATTATGGTATCCATACTTCTAATGGTTTTAATAAAGCCTTCGGAAGCACTCTCCTTTCTAATATTTATTTCCTCTGTTCTGACTTATTTGAGCATGAATATGTGCTTCCTCCCTGATTTTACACCAGACAGGAGCTTATTTCAAGTGTTCTATTCTGAGGAGACCTCAGTGTAATCAGCTGAGGAAAGAAATAAAAGATCCCAAGAGACTCACATTCAGAACATACTAATGAACCCTATTTTTTTTGAGAACTTTTGAATTGAACTTTCAATAGGAGATTGGGGAAGAAATCTTAAGAGACTCCATGGATGCTAAAAGAGAACATCAGTATAGCACAAATGCTTTATGAAAACTGAGTAATAATAATAAGAAAAGTAATAACAGGAAATAGAATAATAACAGATATTAAAAAAATTTATTTACCAAATAAAATTGTCTGTATTTATTGTGTATACCATGATATTTTTGAAGAATATGTACATTGTGGAATGGTCAAATCTAGCTAACATATGCCTTACTTCAAATAGTTATCATTTTTGTGGTTAGAACACTTAATATCCACTCAGCATTTTTCAAGAATGCAATATGTTTTCATTAACTGTAGTCACCATGCTGTACAATAGACCTCTTGAACTTATTCCTCCTATTTAACTGTAATTTTGTATCCTTTGACCCAATATTTTCCCAAGGTTTCTCCCCACAACTGCCTTAGCCTTCGGTACCGATCATTCTACTCTCTACTTCTATGAGATCAACTTTTTTAGGTTTCGCATATATGTGAGATCGTGAAGAATTTGTCTTTCTATTCTTGGCTTATTTCACTTAATATAATGTCCTCCAGGCTCATCTATATTGTCTCAAATGCTAACATTTTGTTCTTTTGTATGACTGAATATTATTCCAATGTGCACATATACCACATTTTCTTTATTTGTTCATTTGTTGAGGGACAGTTAGGTTGATTGCATATCTTGGCTATTGTGGATAGTGCTGCAATAAACACAAGAATGTAGCTATCTCTTTCGCTACATACTCAGTAGTGGGATTTGCTGAATCACATGGTAGTTCAATTTTTACTTTTTTGAGGAACCGCCCAAATGAGTTTCATATGGTTGTACT
This sequence comes from Tarsius wallacei, assembly GCA_963574415.1. Classification (NCBI taxonomy): domain Eukaryota; kingdom Metazoa; phylum Chordata; class Mammalia; order Primates; family Tarsiidae; genus Tarsius; species Tarsius wallacei. The sequence goes on from CAUYQG010154826.1 coordinate 21,967, forward strand.
AATTTACATTCCCATCAACAGTGAGCAAGGGCTCCCTTTACTCCACATTCTTACCAACAGTGGTTACCTTTTGTCTTTTGTTGGTAATAGCCATTCCAGGAGGAGGGAGGTGATATCTTGTTATGGCTTTAATTTGCATTTCCCTGATGATTAGTGATGTTGAACATTTTTTTTCATATACTTGTTGGCCATTTATATGTCTTCTTTTGAGAAATGTCTGTTCAGGTTCTTTGACCATTTTAAAATTGGATTACTTGTTTTCTTGCTTTTTAGTTGTTTGAGTTCTTTGTATTTTAGTCTCATGTCAGACAAATAGTTTGCAAATATTTTCTCCCATTCTGTAAGTTGCCTCTTCACTCTGTTAATTTTTTGCTTTGCTGTGCAGAGCTTTTTACTTTGAAATAATCCATTTGTCTATTTTTGCATTTGTTGCCATTTCCAAAAAATTGTTGCCCAGACCAATGTTATGGAGCTTTCCACCTACGTTTTCTTTCACAGCTTCACAGTATTGGGTCTCACATTTAAGTATTTAATCCACGTGAAGTTGATTTTTGTATATGGTGTGAGATAAAGGTCTAATCTCCTCTTTTATATGTGGATAACCAGTTTTCCCAATATGATTTATGGAAGAGATTGTCCTTTCCCCATGGTGTAATACTGGCTCCTTTGTCAAAAATAAGTTGGCTGTATATGCATAGATTTATTTTTGGGCTCTCTATTCTGTTTCATCAGTCAATGTGTCTGTTTTTATGCTGGTACCTAGCCATTTTGATTATTATAGCTTCATAGTTTATTTTGAAGTCAGATAGTATGATGCCTCTGGCTTTGTTCTTTTTTTTCTATTAAGACATTTTTATTGTATATATTTAAGGCATATAACATGAAATTTTTGATATACACATACATAGTTGAATGATTACTACAGTCCAATTAATTACCATATCTGTACTTTCACACAGTTACCATTTTTGTGCTAAGAGTACCTAAAATCCACTCTTTTAGCAAATTTCCAGTATACAGCTATAATATTAGCTATAGTCTTCGTGCTGTACATTAGCTCTCTAGATTGATTCATCTTACAAAACTGCAGCTTTGTATTCTTTGATCAATACCTCCCCATTCCCCCTCTTTCCTTGGCTTCTGGTAACCACTGTTCTAATCTGTTTCTATTATTAGATTTATTTTATTTTATTTTTAAAGTGTGAGGTACAATTCAGGGTCAGGTATACAAATGGTCATTATGCAGGTACCCTTGTTGATGAGGTGTGACTCCTCTGCCCTGGCAGTTTCTCACGACTGCCAATCCCTTTCTTACAGTATGATGATAACTGCTTAAGTTCCGCTTATGAGTAAGAACATGCAGTACTCAGTTTTTTATTTCTGTGATAGATCACTCAGTATTATAGACTCTAAGTTCATCCAAGTTGCTGCAAAGTTCATAATTTTGTCCTTCTTTATGGATGCATAATATTCCATTGTGTATATGTACTACATTAAAAAAAATCTAGTCCTCTTTTGATGGGCAGCATGATTTTTTTCATGTTTTTGCTATTGTGAGTAATGCTGAAATAAACATGCATGTGTTGATATCTTTCTCATAGAGTGGTTTGAGTTCCTCCGGGTATATTACCAGAAGGGGGATTACTGAGTTGTATGGAAGGTCGATTTTTAGATCTTTTAGGAATTGCCAAACTGTTTTCCACAGAGGCTGTACAAGTTTACACTCCCACCAACAGTGTAGAAGTGTTCCCTTTCCCCTGCATCCCATCCAGCATCTGTTATTTTTTGAGTTATTGATGATGGTCATCCTGACTGAAGTTAGGTGGTATAATAATCAAAACAGCCTGGTACTGGCATAAGAACAGGCATATAGACCAATGAAACAGGATAAAGATTCTGGAAACAAAACCTCAATTTTTCAATGAACTCATCTTCAACAAAGCCTCCATCTCCACCAGTGGGGAGAGGAGAACTTATTTCAGTAAATGGTGCTGAGAAAACTGGCTGACCACATGCAGAAGATTAAAACAAGACCCCTACTTATCACCATACACAAAAATCAACTCCAAATGGATCAAAAACCTAAACATAAAACCTCAAGCTATAAGAAACTTAGAAAGTGCAGAAGACACCCTTATGGAAATTGGAACAGGCAAGCAATTCTTGATCAAAACTCCAAGTGCCCATGTCATAAGAGATAAAATAGACAAGTGGGACCTCATCAAAATGAAAAGCTTCTGCAAAGCAAAAGAAACCATCAAGAAAGAAGGGAGACAGCCCACAGACTGTGAAAAAATACTTGCCAATTGTATATCTGACAAAGGCCTAACATCTAGGATCTACAAGGAACTCAAGGGTGCCAAAAAGAGAAAAACAAACAGCCCCATTACAAAGTGGGCAAAAGATATGAATAGACACTTCTCAAAAGAACACATATGAGCAGCCAACAGATACATAAAAAAATGCTCGGCCTCACTAATCATTAAAGAAATGCTTCGTTCTTTTTGATCAAGATTATTTTTGTTATTCAAGTTTTTTGTGGTTCCAAATACATTTTAAAACTTTTTTTCTAGTTCTGTAAGGAATATCATTGATATTTTGATAGGAAATGCATTTACATATCACCTTGGGTAGTATGGACATTTTAACAATACTAATTCTTCCAGTCCATAAACATGGGATATTTATGTTTTAGACACATATTTTAATTTATTTGTGTCTTCTTCAATTTGTTTCATAATTTTTTGTAATTATCAGCATAGAGACCTTTCACTTCCTTGATTAAATTTATTTTTCTTAAATATTTTATTTTTTTATAGTTGTTGTAATGGGATTGCTTTTTTGTGTGTGTCAGAGTCTCCCTCTGTTACCCAGACTGGATGGAGTACAGTGGCATGCTCACAGTCACCACAGCTTCAACTTGCTGGGCTCAGACGATCCTTCTGTCTCAGCTTTCCAAGTAACTGAAACCACAGGTGTGTGCCACCATGCCCAGCTAATTTTTTGATTTATTGTGGAGATGAGGTCTTGCCAAGTTGTCCAGGCTGAGGGATTGCTTTTTTGATTCTGAAACTTTACTGAATTTGTTTATTAGTTCTAACAGTTTTTTTGTGAATTAAAAAAAAAATACAATCTATGCTATTAGCAAAGTTAATTGAACTTTTTCCTTTTAAATTTATTTCTTTCTTTTGCTTAATTGGTCTGGTTAGGGCTTCCAGTACTATGTTGAATAAGAGTGGTAAGAGTGGGTATTTTGTCTTGTTCCAGTTCTTAGAGGAAAAGCTTTCAGCTTTTCTCCATTCATTATAATGTTAGCTGTGAATTTGTCATATATGGCCTTTATTGTGATGAGGTACTTTCCTTGCATACCTAATTTATTGAGAGTTTTTTTTTTTTATCATAAAGAGATGTTGAATTTTGCAAATGCTTTTTTCTGTGTCTATTGACATTCTGTTGATGTGACATATCATATTGATTTGCATATATTGAATCATCTTTGCATTCCTGGGATAAATCCCACATGGTTATGGTATATTATCTTTTTGATGTCTTGTTGAATTGGGTTTTCTATGAGTTTGTTGAGGATTTTTGCAAATATGTTCATTAGGGATATTGACTTGTAGCTTTCTTTCTTTGTTCTCCTTGTCTGGTTTTGGTATCAAGGTTCTGCTGACCTCACAGAATGAATTAGGAAGAGTTCCTTCCATTTCAACTTTTTAGAATCATTTGAGAAGAATTGGTAGTAATTCTTTAAAGTGTTGATAGAATTCAGTGGTGAAGTCATCTGGTCCTGGACATTTCTTTATTGGGAGATTTTTATTACTGATTCAATGTTGTTACTTGTTCAGGTGTATTCAGGTTTTCTGCTCTTCCTGGTTCCATCTTTGTAGATTGTATGTATCCAGGAATTTATCCATTTCCTTTAGGTTTTTGAATTTGTTGGCACATAGTTGTTCATTGCAGTCTTTAATGAACCTTTGTCTTTCTGTGGTGTCTGTTGTGATGTCTCCTTTTTGGTTTCTGATTTTATTGATTTGGATCTTTTATTTTTTTCTTAGTTTAGCTAATAGTTTGTCAATTTTGTGTATCTTTGAAAAAACACTTTTTTTCATTGATCTTTTGTATTTTTTTGTCTCAATTTTATTTATTTCCTCTCTGGTCTTTATTATTTCTTTTCCTCCACTAATTTTGGGTTTGGTTTGGGTTTGGTTCTTGCTTTTCTAGTTTTTTGAGATGCATTGTTAAATTGTTCATTTGAAATATTTCTAGTGTTTTGACATAGGCACTTATTGTTATAAACTTGCCTCTTCATAGTGCTTTTGCTGTGTAATATAGGCTTTGGTATGTTTTGTTTCTAATTTCATTTGTTTCAAGGAAATTTTTACTTTAATTGTTTTTTGAGTCAGAGTCTCACTCTGTTGCCCAGGCTGGAGTACTCCCAGCTACTATTACCTCTGTCTGTTGGACTCAAGTGATCCTTCTGTCTCAGTCTTCCAAGTAGCTGGGACTGCAGGTACGTGCCACTATGCCTGGCTAATTTTTTGTTTTATTGTAGAGATGAGGTCTCGTCAAGTTGTCCTGACTGATCTTGAACCTTTGGGTTCAGGCATTCCTTCTGCCTCTGCCTCCCAAAGTGTAGGGATTACAGGCATGAGCCATTGTGCCCATTTTTTACTTTAATTTTTAATTTCTTCAACCATTGTTCATTCAGGGACATGTTGCTTAATTTCCATGTATTTGTATAGTTTCTAATGTTACTATTGTTATTGATTTCTAGTTTTATTCCATTGTGGTTGGATGAAGTACTTAATGGAATTTAAATTTAAAAGTCTTTTTTTTTTGAGACTTGTTTTGTGTCCTAACACATGATCATTGCTGGAAAATATTCCTTGTGTTGAAAAAAATGTATATCCTGCAACTGTTGGGTGAAAGGTTTTGAAAATGTCTATTAGGTCCAGTTGGTCTATGGTGCAGTTTACATTTGATTTTTTTATTGGTTTCTTTCTAGATGATCTGTCCAGTGCTGGGAGTAGGGTGTTAAAATTCCCAACTATTATTGTATTGAGATTTATTGCTCTCTTCAGATCTATTGATATTTGCTTTTTATATTTAGATAACTCAATGTTTGGTACACACACACACACACACACAACACAATTGTTATAACCTTTTGCTGAGTTGACCCCTTTATCATTATATAGTGAGCTTCTTTGTCTCTTATTACAATTTTAAACTGATTTTATACTTTAAAGTATAATTACATCTGCTCTGTTTTGGCTTCCATTTGTATGGAATATATGCTTTCATTTCTTCACATTCAGTCTATGTGTGTCCTTACAGGTGAAGTTAATTCCTTGTAGGTAGCATTCAGATAGACCTTTAAAAAAAAGGCCCTCTTTGTCTTTAAAAAAAATTTCAGTAGTTTAGGTGGTACAAAAGGTTTTAGCTACATTGCATAGTAGCAAAGAAGTCTGGGCTTTAAGTGCACCGACCATCCCCACCTGTGCATATTATGCCTGCTGGATGATTTTTCATCCCTCTCCCACTTCCCATTCTCCCTCTTCTAAGTCTCCAAGGTCCCTTGTAAGTCCTCTAATTGGAGATTTTCATCCACTTACAGTCAAAGTTATTATTTTTGTGTAAGGACTTACTACTGCCATTTTTGCAATGACGAGGTTTTTAAGGAAGTTTGCTATGTGCTGGGCATAAGGTTTAACAATATTCTCATAATGAAATATAATGCTAGACAATATAACTTGTTTTCCTAGTGTTCGTAACACCACATGCCTCTTGGAGAGGGATAGTTGCAGTTAGGGCATTTGTCTTCTGTTCCTGTGATCTCACATATTGGCCAAAGAGCATGAGAGATGAAGGAAGGTTTAGTATTTTCCTCCAGAAGTTCCTTTTCATTTTTGTCTTTTGTACACTGATAACTGTCCTCTGTTGGGAGGTTAGAGGTCTTGTGTTCTTCCTCTGTTTCTTCTATAAGGCTTGACAATTTCTCCTCTACTTGTTCCTGACACTCCTCATCAAACCTTTTCAAATTCACACACTCTCAGTTAGTAAATGTTTACATGAAAATTATAATAGTCACGTAATTCCTAATAGCTATTATTTATGATTCTCCCAGACAAAAGGATTCTCAGGTTGAATAGAGAAGAGGGACATGGTCTTACATGGAGCAATGATTGACTTTAACCAAAAGCCTACATATAGTATTAATTTTCAACTTATGTTTGGTGAGAGGAATGTTTGTATTTGAGGCTGATCCTATGTAATGTCTGTGATTAATTTGTGGACAGTCTCTCCCCTGACTCTCAGTTTGGCTATAGATAGAGAAACTAATGAATGAGTGTGCCAAGTAAGGATCTTTGAGAATGCAAATGTGATGCAGCATTATAGCATACAGAACTCTTTAGGAAAGACAAACATAGTCCCGAGAGATTACTGAAGGACAATAATATATACACCAGGACAATACGTGTCTAGGGAAATGTAACAGAGAATGAATAGCAAGACAAGAACAGTTTAATTTGCAGAAGAAGGAATTAATGGAATCTAGTCTAGAGACTTGGGGGGCTTTTATTTGTAGGCAATTCTTGAGTCAGGAGGCTAGATAGAGATATAATTTTATAGCAGACATGATAGATCACATAAAAATCCAGGTCACATCTTTTGAAAAAATCAGAAGAGAATGAGCTAGGCTAGAGGAGAATGAACTAAGTGTATATATGAACCAAACTGAGCCAATTTTATTCTCTCTTTTGGGAATTTGGAGTTAGCTACAGAGTCTGGGTTTGTAAATTGTGGATGGTTCATCAAGGTAGAGAGCTATTTAGACATATATAATAAACTGTATACAAAAACATTTAGTAATTGTAAATATATATGTACCCAACACTGGAGTATCCAGATGTGAAAAGAAAATTACTTAGATTTAAAGAGAGAGATAGATCTCAATACAATAATAGTTGGGTACTTCAACACCCCACTCTCGGCATTAGACAGATCATCCAGACAAAAAAATCAGTGCAGAAACATCAAACTTAAATTGCATCACAGACCAAGTGAAGCTAACAAACATTTGCAGAACATTTAACCCAACAGCTGCAGAATACACAATTTTTTCATGAACACATGGAACATTCTCCAGGATTAACCATATGTCAGAGCACAAAACAAGTCTTAAAGTTTTTTTAAAACTCAAAATCATGTCAAGTACATTTTTCTCATCTAATTATTTTAGGCGAGATATCAAGTATTTTATAGGACCACAATGGAATAGAACTAGAAATCAGTAACAAGAAAAACATTTAAAATGATACAAATACATGGAAATAAGACAATATGCTCCTGAATGATCAATGAGTGAAGGAAGAAATTAAGAACAGATTAAAACATTCCTTGCAATGAATTAAAATAAAAATCTATAGAACACAGCAAAAGCAGTATTAAGATGCAAATTTATAGCCATAAACACCTACCAAAAAATAAAACAATTTCAAATAAATAACCTAATGGTACATCTCAAAGAACTAGAAAAGCAAGAGAAAATTAAACCCAAAATGAGTAGAAGGAAAGAAATAACAAAGATCAGAGAAAAAAAATAAATTTGAGACTAAAAAAAAATCAACAAAATAAAATATGCTTAAAAGTATTTAAAAATAAAAGCAAAAATTGACTGGGCATGGTGGCTTACGCCTATAATCTCAGCACTTTGGGAGGCTGAGGTGGTAGGATTGCTTGAGCCCAGGAGTTTGAGACCAGCCTGGACAACAGAGTGAGACCTCGTTTGTACAAAAAATAAAAAAATTAGCCAGGCATGGTGGTGCACACCTTTAGTCCCTACTTGGGAAGCTGCAGTTGAAGGATCATCTGAGCTCAGGAGGTAGAGGCTGTGAAGAGCCATCATTGTGTCAGCGCACTCCATGCTGGGTGACAGAGTGAGACTCCCACTCAAAAAAAAATAAAAAATAAAAAAGTTTGACTCTAAAAGCCAAGTAAGTGATAGAAAAGCTTATGAAAATCGTGCCTAAAGTAATAAAGACACTTGTCATGCACTCATTTGTTCTTTTACCGACTGAACACTTACTGAATATCTGTTTTGGGCATGGCAGTGTTTCATGCGTAAAACCATCATTCCTGCCCTCAATCCTAGGAGCTAAAGCCATGTATGTAGCTCAGAAAGAAGATGAGTAGAGAGGAGGTGAGCACAGTTAGTCGCTGATATGAGTTCCCTTGTTCATAACTTAATCCTTATTGGAAGCTTATTGAAGGTGAGAATGGAGGAAAAAGACTGTTTTCTCAGTGCCCATGCTCTTTGAGGTCTATATGTTCCCTTTGAGAGAGAAATGAAATAGAAGATCCACGTTGTTCATAAAATGTATGGCTATGGAAAAGAGAAGCATTTTGGGAGAAGTCAAGAGTCATAGGGTGGGAAAATGTAGGCTTTTGTTTACTTTCAACTTCCTAAAGAGATTCATGTCCTAAAGTCTTCTAACCAAGTTTGATGAGAGTTTGGAAAAGTGAGGTATAGTAAAAAGCCAAGGCTACATAAAATACTTAGAAAAAGCAAATATTAAAACCTGTTAGTATGGCTCTATGGCTCAGTAGTTAAGCAGGTGGGCTCTGGCATGAGACAGATTTGGCTTCTGATTCCAGTCCAGGCACTTAGCTGTGTGACTTTGCACAAAAGATTTCACCTCTCCAGGTTTCAGTTTGCCCAGATAGAAAATAGGGTGAAGTTTCCAGGCAGATCTAAGAAGCCCACATGTAACAAGCTTTGCTAGTTCATTGCTGTCAGTATATAAACCAATCTAACAACTATTAATTGAGCACCCACGGTTGCTTGACATTGCAGATGGAGTTGTAATCAAGAAGGTATTATCCCTGTGCTCCTGGGACTTACAGACTAGAGGTGAATACAGACTTTCTGTGTATAATTATTAAGATGATACTATTAATGAGAAAGCACAGAATACCATGGAGGAGCATAACTTGGGGGCCATTCGTCTTTTTTTTTTGAGTTGGAGTCTCACTCCGTCGCCCAGACTGGAGTGCAGTGGCCGCTCCCGGCCACCGCAGCCTTGACCTGCTGGGCTCCGGCGATCCTTCCGCCTCAGCCTTCCAAGTAGCCAGAACTACAGGCGCGCGCTACCACGCCCGGCTAATTTTCTGATTTTATGT
>CAUYQG010154830.1:0-21925 GCA_963574415.1 Tarsius wallacei
TTCCCTTTTCACCACATCCTCTCTTGCATCTGTTATTTTTTGAGTTATTGATAATGGCCATTCTGACTGGAGTTAGGTGGTATCTCATACCCTTTTTATTTGTCGAAGAAATTTTTCATGTCATGACCTAACTGATGGCCCCCAATTACTACGGGGAGCTTGAGTCAAAGTTGCCCTGCTGCCCATCATCAGGGACTCAGACTACATAAGCACGCTATAAGAAGTCAGGAGCTATCTCTAAATAGGATAATAGCTGTTTACCAGTTTAAACTCTAGAAGCTTCCTCTTGATTTGTGTATTAAGCCTTGTCATAGGATCTATCAGGACACATTGACAAGCAAAGAGAATTTCTCAAAAGAATTGTCAAAGACAGTATCAATTTATGAACAATTTCTCGGAACTTGTGCTGAGTCACAGGTCAGGTTTTGCCCAAGACTTCTTCATCTGCTTCAGGATTTGTCAAGCTCATGGGCCCTTAAGTTATAGACCATCAGTCTGTAGATCCTTTTTACCAGTGAGTCTGGACCTCATAAAGACTCACATCATGCTTTGGAGCCCACACACAGGTTTTAGATTATTTGGTAAATAAATCAGGAAAATGTCTCAAATGAAAACATATTTTCAGTACAACTCAAAGGATCACAGCAAACACTTTTCTTCCTTCTTAATGCTCAAACATTGAGCAATAAGACCTTCTCTCTGGAAAGTATAAGCCCGTATAGCAAAGACTTTTCTAAATTGTCAAGACTTTACAATTTCATGGAAAATTTTTCACTCTAATATATGTGTTATTCAAAGTATTTAATTAGCTCCTGCTTTTAACATGTTAGCGTTTCCATAGAACTCCACAATTCAACTCCTAGGTAAATGCCCAGGAGAAATAAAAACATAAGTTCACACAAAGATTTATGGGCAAATGTTCATCTTAGAATTATCCTAAATAGTACAAAAGTAGAGATAACCCAGATTTCCACCAACCAGAATAAATAATATAGTATATCCGTATGACATGCTATTTGGAAATAAAAATGAAGTACAGACGCATGCTACAACATGGTTTAACCTTGATAGATTATGCTAAATGAAAGAAGTCAGACCACTTATTATATAATTTTATTATATGACATGTTCCAAAAAGGCAAATATATAGAGATTAAAGAGTTGTAGTTGCAGGGGGCTGGGTTAGTCACAGGAAGTAATTGAAATAGTAGTAAGGTTTTTTTCCTTTCAGCGCATTTGAGTTATTTGAAGTGGGCAAAAGACATGATTACACACTTCTCAGAAGAAGATATATGGGCAGCCAACAGACACGTGAAAAAGTACTCAGCCTCACTAATCATCAGAGAAATGCAAATCAAAACCACATTGAGATACCTACCACCTAACCCCAGCAAGAAAGGCCATCATTAATAAAACAAACAATAACAGGTGCTGGCAAGGATGTGGAGAAAAAGGAACGCTTCTACACAGCTGGTGGGAATGCAAACTGGTGCAACCTCTTTGGAAGACAGTGGGGCGATTTCTGAAAGAACTAGAAATTGACATCCCATATGACCCAGCAATCCCCCTATTGGTAATATACCTGGAGGAACTCCAATAATTCTACCAAAAAGATATCTGCACATGTATGTTTATTGCAGTTCTATTCACAATAGCAAAAACATGGAACCAACCATGCTGTCCAACGAAGCTGGACTGAATTTTTAAAAATGTGTTACATATACACAATGGAATATTATGCAGCCACAAAGAAGGACAAACATATAGACTCTGCAGCAACTTGGATGGATTTGGTGTCTATCGTACTCAGTGATCTATCACAGAAACAAAGAACAGAGCACCATGTTCTCACTCATCAGCAGATCTCGAACAATGATCATAATACTAAAAGAAAGGGATTGGCAGGAGCAGGAAACTGCCAGGGGAGGGGGGGACACACCTCATCAACAAGGGTATCTGCATAATGAACATTTGCATACCTAACTCTGAATTGCACCCCACATCTTTTAAATTTAAAAAAAATTTTTAAAAAAGCATTGTCACGACTATCATGTGAACAACCACCACCACGACAGGGCTATGCAGTCAGCATAATCAGCATCACAGAGTTCTGAAATCATGCCCGGCTTCTCTGTCTCAAGGTCCTGTCAGGGTCACAACCAGCGTTTTGGGTGAATCAAGTGAATACCATGAAGCACACAGCAGAGTTATGTGGTTGCCACCACTACAGTCATTTGGGATACACCGAAGAAAAGCGTAGGCTAAAATATGACATTCCAATCAGGATCCAAATCTGGGAAATCTCACAAAATGACTTTAAAGTTCTTAAGAAAAAAGACACAAGAAACAAGCATTGGCAAGCGAACAGAGTTCAGTCACAGAAATATGTAGAGAATGCCACAGTTTCCTTTGCAGACTTACGTGTAGACTGGGCCTAACTTCTTGGGCTGCTATGATTACCACCTACACCACATTTTCAGCACACACAGATGCCACCACCAATGCCACAGAGCTGAGTTATCCTCCGTAGGGTGTGCAGCAATTTGTCCTCTCAGGACCTCTCTGTCCTTCCTAACACGTACACCATCAGTCTTTGGAATCCTTGCCAATGATGGGCAAAAGTAACTCATTCTGCTTTAATTTGTATTTCTCTTGTATCTAGTAAGGCTATTTTCCTCACTTGCATTTATTTTTCTGTTATTTGACCGTTCATATCTTTTATCAATTTTCTATTAGGTTATTTATATTTTTCTTATAGGTTAATGGGATACTAACTTCTTATCTAATCATTTTTCTTTTGATGGTGCCTACATTTTACTTAACAAAAATTATTACTTTCAGTTGTAGCAGGCATGTTGGAAAAAATTATTACTACAGTAATTACTATAGTCACATATGTTGACTATTTTCTGTGTAGCCTCTGAGTATCCGTTTTGCTTTAAAAGTTCTTCTTGGCTGGGCGTGGTGGCTCACACCTGTAATCTCAGCACTTTGGGAGGCAGAGGTGAGAGGATTGTCTGAGCCCACGTGTTTGAGACTAGCCTGGGCAACCTCGTCTCTATAATAAATCAAAAATTTAGCCAGGCTTGGTGGCGCACACCTGTGCCTACCCAGGATGTGGGACGACTTATGCGACTGAGCCTCCAGTGGGTATTACTCTTATCACTCATTTCTTGAGCTGATGCGCCAACTTTGTGGCACATTCAATTCCTGTTTCTGTGTGGACCTTTACCTGAATTCTACCCTGCTTGTTTGTCAACTCCTGTCTCTTGTTTGTATTTTTCCTTAAGGACTTTCAAATCATTTTGTGAAATTTCCAGATTTGGAATCTGATTGAAATCTCATTATTTTAGCCTACACTTTCTTCAGTGTGTCCTGAGGCATTTTTCTTAGGTGCCAATCACCACTGGGAGTGAGAGTCCGACTTCTATGTTCCACATCTACCCGTTTTTTGCTAACAGAGAGAAAATCTGTTGATTTAGGGTGAAAACAGAAAACTCAAGTGGTGAGCTCCAGAGATACATAGGATTGAAGAGTTACAAAAGCCAAACAACGGAATCCAGAAAATCTCCAGCACCATAGGGACTGAACCCAAATGGAAACATAAAGTCTTAGAGTGTAGATCTCCCAGCCTCACAGAAATTTCAATAAAACAACATGTAAAGGGTAGAGGGAAAGAAATATTGGAAAGTGAATAAAATAAAATGCTTAGTGTTAGAGAGAGACAGGGTGTCATATTTTCAGGGCTCCTAGAAGATACACTTGTGGTCTTGCAGGAGCCCAATTTCAGGACAAAAGCCTCAGGAGAGAAACAGTCCACGTGTTTTCTGTGAGTGGGAAAAACAAAACCAGGACCCTCACAAAGGAAGGAGGCGGGGGATCACATCCAAGATCTCTCAGCACCAATGGCATGAAGGCAAACAGCATCATCTCAGATCTGAGGAAGAGAACGACCGAGCCAAGAATCCCACATCCACCCAAACCAGCGCCCGAGTGGGAGGGCAAAGCGAGCACTCAGAAGGTGAGCCACCCACAGACACGCTCCGGAGGGATGGTTCCAGAAAAACAATGAGTACAAAAAGAGGAGGGTGTGGGTGGCAAGACAGCAGAACAAGAAAGGAACCAACCAAAGTTACAGGTGCGCCGTATGCCTTGACAAGTGTCAAGGCACAACTGTAAACACATGTTTTGTCTTGTTGTTTTTTACAGTGATCAGGAACGAATTTCTCAAAAGATCTCAACGTGGAAGGTAAGAGACAGATATGTGCCATCTTTGTGGCATATTAAATTCCCTCAGCATGGAAGGTAAGAGACAGCGGTTGGAGAGAAGGAAGAGCACAACCAGGACTGTTGAGTTCTCAGGATGAAGGTCCAGAACTGACTCATTCTAGGCAGCGGGAGACAGATACACTTACAGGTGTGTGTAAAACACCCTATACCAAGCCTGGCATGGTGGTTTACACCTATAATCCCAGCACTTGGGAGGCGGAGATGAGAGGGGTTCGAGACCAGCCTTGAGCAACATGGCGAGACCTTGTCTCTACAATAAATCAAAAAATCAGCTGGGCGTGATGGCACACGCCTGTGGTTCCAGCTACTTGGAAGGCTGAGGCGGAAGGATTGCCTGAGTCGAGCAGGTGGAAGCTGGGGTGGCCATGAGCGTGCCACTGCACTCCAGCCTGGGCCACAGAGCGAGACACTGACTCAAAAAAAAAATCCTATGCCACTGGGAGAATAAGAACAGAGCAATAGACCTCAAACCCCCACAGAACAAAAGGAAGAAACAAATACACATAGCCCCGCCAGTAAAGAAGAGATAAAAATAAAAAATTCACAATAGAAAAGAAAATATATAAACATCAATAATAGTTCCAAATACCTTCATAATCACAATCATCATGAATGCATCAAAGCCTTTCACACTGGTTGGAAATATGTATGTGTTAAATAAAGTGAGGAAGAAAATGCCAAGTCGATGAAACATACTCTCCATCGGCAAATGCTAGCAAAAAGAAAACAGGGATATCATGGGGGAAATGTGTCATTTACAATAGCAAGAAACAAAAAACTTGAAATAAACTTAACAAGATCTATACAAAGCCAAATTGAAGAAAAATCTAATGGAAGACGTATAAATTAAAGAAAACCTGCCTGAGTGGAAAGGCACACACCATGATGACAGTGGATGTCCCAACAGGAATTTCCTACCCAGAACCTGGAAAGTTCATCCTAAAGTTTACATAATAGAAGATCCTTAAGAATACGAAGAAGTTTCTGGAGAAGACTGAAAAAGACCTGGTAAAAACTGTGGTGTTGACATGGCAGCAGGCATATTTGCCCAGGAGGGAGGACACACATGCCCCGGATTCACGCAGGAAGAGCCGAGCCAGCCAACACACGTGGCCATGTGACTAGCTACACAGTAAGAAAAAGCACATGGAGACAGCCCAGCCCGAGGCTGTTGTGAGTGGTTGTATGAGGCACGTGTCACACACTGTGGTGTGCCTCCCCACTATGCCCAGGTTACCCAACCCACAAAAATAAAGACCTAAAGGGTCAAAGAGTTAAGGCTAGGAAACAAAATTATAAACGCATTATGAGACACTAAAGAAGATATATAGAGATTTTTTGAGTCAAGGTCTTACTCTGTGTCTCGGGTTGGAGTGCAGCTACACAATCATGGCTCACTGCAGTCTCAGCCTCGTGGGTTCAGACATTCAATCCTTCTGCCTCAGCCTCCCAAGTAGATGGGACTACAGTTGGGTGCTACCACGCCTGGCTAATTTTTTGATTTTTTGTAGAGATGAGATCTCACTATGTCTCCCAGGCTTGCCTCTAACTTCTGGGCTCCAGCAACCTCTGCGCCTTGGCCTCCCAAAGTACTGGGGTTACAGGTGTGAGCCACCACGTCCAGCTAAACTAAAGATTATTTTTATAACAAGACCTAATACTCAAAGGCCACCAGTGAACTCATGAAAATCAATAATTTTTGTAAAACCAAACAGATGACATATATAGCATGAAAAGACCAGTGAAAGACATTAAAAATTAATACCCGGGACACTCAAAGAATTTATATGTCATTAAGTCAGTCCATCAACTCCAACAGAAAACAATGGGCAAAGGATACAAACAGAAAATTCAAAGAAGTAGACAGTTGGCTCCAACACACATCTGTAAAGACTGGTGATTTGAGAAATTAAAATTAACACTGAAAGAGATATAATGTTTCTCCCAGCAGAATGGCCAAATTTGGTAAGATCACAGGAAAATGGACCTTCTCATATATTCTTGGAGCATATGTAATTTGATAAAATCTTCTTGGAAAACTTTGGAAGTATCTATGGATATATAAATTGGGCTTGCCCTCTGACACATTAATTTTATTTGCAGCGCTCTTTTTATGTGTAAGTACATGAAATTGTATGCATAAAGATATTCATTACCTCACTGCCTATACAGAGTACAATTTGGGGGTTTGGGCCATAATCCCGAGAGATATTATCTGAAATGCCATAATCCCCAAAGAAAATGAAATCTCAAAAGATCAAAATCCCAAAAATATAATCCTGGAGAAAATAATTAAAAATTATTTAAAAGATAGTTATTTACGTTTTAAAAGGGGATTTATTTTCTTTGAGAAATATTTAAAAACATGACAGAATATTTCATAAACCACTTTTTTACACAACAAAATAGGTAGTAATAACATACATTATTTTCAAACACACTCAGGCATACTCACAATAGTCACATAGGTATTAGTTTTGAGCCAACAAATTTTATGTATTTTCATAAAGCTTACGTAACTGTGGTCATCTGATATATCGTGATGGACAACCTAAGTCTTCTTTGAGATCTATCAAAAACCACGACTACCCTATATGCAGGCGCCCAAGAACTAAGATCTCAAGAAATCGTATCTTTCACAAATGCAGATGTACAAAAAGGACATCTCTTATTGAGGAAGCTCAACATTTTCACATACACGCACAATGCTTACACACAGTCAACACTGTGATAATGCACTTTTGTGGAGTCCAATTTGCAAAAAATGCATAAAATGAATTAGAACTTTCTAAACGTCTTTACACAATTGAAAGGATGAACCAAGAGCAGGAAGCCATTTTGTTTTGTTCCTACATCCTAACACGATGATGAGAAAGTAGAAACTGTGCCCTGGAGGAATGCATTCTTAAAGTAAAGATGATTTTTGCTGACTTTGTCTTTCCAGAAACACAGATCCCTCAGTATCTGCCTATTATAATCTTCAAATAAACTCCTGGGGGTGGTGAAATCCCGGGACTCGGCGTCTAGTGACCAGGACCCCGCCCCGCCTTCAGGTTTTCCAAGACATTCACAAGTGGTCAACAAGGAAGCCACACAGTCACATCCATCTGACTGTAATGGTGCCACACTCATCTTAGAGTGCTGGCCCTCTTCCTGTTCATGGGAAGAGGGCCAGCACTTTTCTTTCTTCATCTTTTTGCGTGTTGCAGATCTTTGCATTACTCAGATCTCTGGTTACCAGCGCATACCTCTGGCATGCCGGCTCTGGCAGTGCTGCGCCCCTCCATACCCTAACCCTAACAACAGTGAATACCTCCGGTGTTAGAAATGGTTCAAAGATGAAGCACATGGCATAGCAAATTACAGTAAATGCTGAGAAGTTAAAACAGTTGGGGGAACTCTCTTAAAAAGTAAAAAACTTTAAAAACTTAAAAAAGAAAATACAGCATCTGTGTTACAGAGGAAAATTCCAGGCAACTGGCACAGAAGCAGTCCTTGAGGGCTGGCCCACTTTCACGATCATAAGCCGTATTTTAAAGTCTTGCATTGAGATAAATAGCTGCTTTTTTCTTTTAAGGCACAGCTCTCATCAGAGAACACATTCACATTCATTTGCTACATGGCACTGCTCTTTTTGAAATTCTTCTGTAATTCAGTATACATCTTCTATAATTCTATTACTATTTTCCATCTTCTGTGCCATGCTTCTGTGTTGTTTGGGGCATTCAAAAATCCATCTCATGTGCACTCACATACAGATCACACAAATTTGCCAGAAATAATACTGGTGACAGAACAACGACACCATTGCCTAAGTGTCCTCCCATATAATTATTTTTGAAACAGTCAATGACTTCACTGGTTTCTTCAAGCAGATGTGCCTTTAATTCATTAAAAGCTCCTGGAATGTCATCTGCTGGAAAGAACACCAGTGCAGACAAATGATGTCTTCTTTAACGAAGTTTTTGTCATCGCCGAATCTCTTGGCCAATCCACTCTTCTGAATTTTCCTCCAAAAAGCACTGGGCTGAATGGAAAAAACAAACCTGTATTGGCAACACCCTAAAATTCACTTTTAGAAGCTTTGGTTGCACTTAGTCCCAATCCGTTGAAAGGAGGTACCTATAGAAACTTAGAATAAACTTAGTTTACTCTTAGTTTGGTCCTTTAGCTTCAGCATAGCCATTTTTGCTTAGACTTTACCCCTGACATGCTTTGAATCTGGTACAGGTGAGACACAGATAAATTTCCAATAGGCAGGTTTTAGAAAGTGTTCAGACATTCCACTGCAGGCCAAGCAGCAGCCTACCCCACTCCCTCAGAAAATCTCAATCAGAAGCAAGACAAGGACAGAGCATAGAAATGATAGTAGACCACCTTTGGTCAAGGAGTTTGTGGATTGCAAATGTTTGTCAGTCTCTCTTACAGGAAAACCCTCTCCCCTTGTCTCCTCCCATCTAGCCCACCACCTGAGGGCATGAGATGCTAATGTCTGGCGACTTCAAGATCTAAGACTCATGTGACTACAATCAATATCAAAGACCCACAGCTCTGGACACTCCTCTGGGCCAAATATCCCTACCCCAAAGTGCCTTAAATATACCCATTTCGTGGCCCTTCAAGGCCATACTTGCCTCTGAATGTCGGCCCCCTTTTCAATCTGTAAAAGGTTAATAATAAATTTTACTTCTTTTTACTTTGTTACTTGGTTGCAACCTTGCTTTTTTTTTTTTTTTTGAGTTGGAGTCTCATTCTGTCGTCCAGGCTGGAGTGCAGTAGCACACTCATGGCCACCCCAGCGTCGCCTGCTTGACTCCGGCGATCCTTCCGCCTCAAGTAGTCGGAATACAGGTATGCACCACCACACCCAGCTAATTTTTTATTTATTGTAGAGATGAGGTTTTGCCAAGTTGCCCAAGCTGGTCTCGAACCCATGGGCTCAGGCAATCCACTCGGCTCGGCCTCCCAAAGTGCTGGGATGACAGGCTGAGCCCCGAGCCCTGCCAAAGCTTCTCTTCTTTAACCAACTGTGAATCAGAAAACCTTTGAATCTGCCTTTGAATCTACCTATGAACTGTAAGCCCCTTCTTGATCCTACCTTCTAGAGTCAAACGAATGTGTAGCCTCCATGTATTGATGTATGGTTTTGCCTGTAACTTCTGCTTTCCTGAAATTTACTCCTGACTTTAAAGGCCCTTACCTGGAACACAGATTCCTGGGCCCCACCCTAGAACTTCTGGTGTAGCAGGTCTGGAGTGTGGTTCATGCTAATCATCTGGTCAGAGGCCACACCTCAAGACCAAGACCTTGGAGAGGTAGAACTCTGAGCTTCGAGCATCCCTGGAGAAGCCGGACAAACTCTTGGCCTCAACAATCAAGGAGGCCAGGATTTGAGTATTGGCTGCCTGGTCCTTTTTGCTCAGTGCCCTGCAAATGAATTCCTTCCTTCCCACCACTGCAAAACTTCGGTTTGGCTACTTGGTCTTACAGCACCAGGCCAAGTGGACCCCAGTTCAGTTCTGCAACAAGAGAACCTTTGTACCTGTGGCTGAGGGCAATCTACCATTCACACTTAGCTGGAAGTGGCTTAAGTCTCTGTGTATTTTGTTTCTCAAACTCAAGATTACCTTGAGGACCTCAGAACATTATGGCTTTTAGGCTCCTTCAGTTTCCTGTCATAAGCCCAGGACACCTGGCTCCCAGCTCAGGCTCCCCAAAAAAATCTTAGGAAATTGATGGCACAAGGGTGGTGGATGGACTCTGTAAAAACTCAAGTTCATGATTTTTTTTTTAAATTCCAATCGAGTTTCTGAAAGTTTTCATTGGGAAACAAGAATATGGGAAAACAGCACTGTTATTAAAAATAATAGCTCAAGGGCACAGCATAAAATTAGCTTTCTGAATGAGAGAAGTTAAAAGCAAACATTTCTAGGGGTGGAGACTGAGTTCCTACAACAGAAATGTGAATGTCACTGGTAGAATAAACTGAGCACTCTTGCTAAAGAATTCAAAGAAATAACGGAGGTGTGTAGGCAAGAACTCAGAGTCATCAGGAAAAAAAGCTGCTGCGTACAAAGACCCTAAAAGAAAACTCAATTCAACGGGAGCAAGAGGAAAATAAATGAATCATGTTGCTCTTTCAATATATGAGAAAAGAGCGATAACAGCCCATAGCATGAAGACAAAAGCCATTATTTGGGAAAAGGGAGTTTTGACAAAGACCTTCCTCTGCAACTGTGAGTCTGAGCAGACTGCAAATGCACGAAAGGGCAGGAAGCCAAACATGAGTTGGGAAGATTAGTCACAGATATGTCACCCTCCGCAGACTCTGATGGTTCTGGCCTCGCCCTGGAAAGCCGTGAGCTGCCATCTTAGAGCTCTGTAGAGACCTGGGGACACAGACGTGAGTGGTTTGAGGGTGAGAATGACTGCAGATCGGCCCTTATCCTGGAAGTTTCAGAGGGTGAAGGGGCGGAGGGGGGGGGGGGGATACATCATTACAGCCAGAAGGTTCTATGAGATCTAGAAAGTTAGAGACAGAAGACCAGGGCCAAGCCCAGTAGAAATTTGTTGCAATCATGAGTCACAGGAGAGCTGGCTAGCCCAAGACAGCTCCCAGCGCTAGATGAATGCTGCCATCAGAAGCTGAGCCTGCTCTTGCCTGCTGCTTGGAGCCTCAGGGACCCAAGGGCCAGAGGCTTTGCAGGGCTAGTTAGCGTGTCCATGCACTTTGCAAACTGCCAAGTTATACTCAAAATATATATCCACCACTCTTCAGATGAGAGGGAGGTACCACGAAGCCCTTAGGTCACTGGACACGTCTGGACCTCATCAAAATGTGTTGCACCTCCTTGGGGACTTTGGGGTGGCAGTGTGGCTTGTCTCTTGAGTTCTAGTGTTGGCTCTTCAAGACCGTGGCCTGATTCTGAGTCTTCACAATGAGGATCCCTCCATAAAGGATCTTATTTAAAGAAAGGCAAAGTACAGCTTGAAACTCCATGAATCTGAGAAATAACAGGTAAATCATAATAGAACAAGTATGCATGTATGGGCACAGAAGAAATGTTTACAAGGACCAGCACCATGCTGAGAGCGGCATTGACGTCAGGACTCTGGTGCCTACAGTGGTGGGGGCATTGCTTTTTCACTCTATATATGTCCTACAGTGTTAAATTTCTTCCACAGGAATGTGTCCAAGTATTACTTATGCAACTGAGATAGGAGTTCAGCAGGACTAGTTTCCTAGGATAAGCACCAAAGCTAATTTCTCAAGACAGGTGGCTGAGACAGTCTCTCTAGACAGATGAATAGCCTGGTTTTCTGAGTTCCCTCAGAAAAAAGCAGGATGCAGTTGAGAACTGGATAAAGTCAGCTAAAACCAAGATGGCAGCTAATTTGCCTGCTATCGGCCTTACCCCTCATGACATGCTCATTATAATAGCACACTAAATAACACACCCTCCAACACCATGACAGTTCCAACTCTACTCATTTATAGTAACAACTGGATGGAACTCCAGTTCTTAGAAATCTCCACCCCTTTCCAAGAAAACCCATGAATATTCCATCCACTGCTTAGCATATAATCAAGATAACTGTAAAAGCAAAACCCCAGTGATGTAGGGCTGCTGTTCTTCCTGTAGACCAGCCAAGGCAGCTCTCTGTCATTTCAATAAACTTGCTTTCATTTTCCAATTGAAACCCCGGCAACGTACGGGTGCTACATGGCCTATGGAGTAGGCTTCTTTCTGTTCCTCTTTTCTTTGAATGAACTTACTTTTGCTTAGCTTCAGTGGCTTGCTCTTGAATTCTTTACTGCTTGAAGCTAAACCCCACTTGGCCCCTCATGCCAAACACCAACTTGGGGGTCTCCTGTCCTGTATCACAACTACAGATAATTGTATAGCTAAAGAACAAATAAAAGAAACTGATGATTAATAAGATGGTTCTAGGCTGGGCTCGGTGACTCAGCATGTAATCTCAGCACTTTGGGGGGCTGAGGCGAGAGAACTGCCTGAGTCCGGGGGTTCGAGACCAGCCTGGACAATTTGGTGAGACCTGTCTCTACAATAAATCAGAAAGTTAGCCAGGCATGGTGGCATGTGCCTGTAGTTCCAGTTACTTGGAAGGCTGAGGCGGAAGGATCGCCTGAGCCCAGCAGGTCGAGGCTGCGGTGGCTGTGAACATGCCACTGCCCTCCAACCTGAGTGACAGAATGAGACTCCAACTCAAAAAAATAAAAAATAAAAGACGGTTCTCAAACTTGAGCCTGCATTAGAATCCCTTGGAGGGCATATTAAACACAGACCTCTGGGCCCCGTCGCAGAACTTCTGACTCAACAGGTCTGGGCTAATGAACTGGTCAGAGGCCGTACCTGAGAACCAGGGCCTTAGCAGAGCCGATTTGAGCTTAACTCACCTTAGAACCAATTATTGACTTCAACCATCTGCTGACCAGGGCTATCTTTGTGTAGTAGGACTAAGGGGGATTTGTTTCTTGACCAGTTTATTGAAATGTGTTTTAAATGTATTTATTGGATTTTTAAATAGGATATCAACTTCCTGAAAATCCTAAGATTATATTTCTGCATTTTCCAAAGTTGGTAAGTATTGCTTTGGTAATAAAAAAGAAAAAAATCATGCAATGAGCCTCCTTTGTCTCACTGTGTCATCTGCCTGAGATGGCAACTTCTGGTGTGGATCTGAATAGGACTTTGCTCTCCAGACAGTCGAGATGCCCTCTCCATACCATACAAAGTTGGCAAGGACAAATCCTTCCCCTAACAGAGCTCATCATGCTAAAAGATGAGTAGGCTTAACTAACCCAAGGAGATCAAGAGGGAAATACATGAATATCATGTTAAATAAATGTTTTTCTGTTTAAAAAACTGCTGAAGTTTCTGGGTGGTGTTGGCAATCTGCATGCACACACCAGCTCCCCCTTCCACCCACAGCTGTCGTGGTACAGAAGAGTTGTAAAGAATAAGTGGGTCCCTAACTGCAGTGGAAAACAGGAAAAGGGGCACACTGGACCAGCCATATCAAAGCATTCCTGAGAGAGGGACAGCCAATCAGGACAGGGCTGAAGAGGAAAATCACAAACATCACACCTGCACCAGAGGACTAACACAGCAGCACAGAGAACACAAGAAGGCCCAAACAGAAAGAAGCCAAGAGAATGCCCTGGACTGAGGAATGTCATCCTGCTTCCCAAACCAGCCATCGGCAAGGGGAGTGAGATGACAATGACTGGCTCACATTGATCAAAGCCACCCCTAGAGGTGGTACATAGCACATTGCTATTACTCTTCATGGACAGAGTGAACAGACCCTAGGAGACTCAACCACAATGAACACTAAACAGCACAAATGGACAAAAAGATGGGATGAGTAGAGGAAAATTTAAGAGATATAGAAGACAGATTCAGACATTCCACATTCATCAAACATAAGCTACAGAAGTAAGAACTCGCAGTAGGAGTAATAGAGAAAACTTTGCCAGAACTGAAAACCCCAGGTCCTCATTTAAAAAGCTGCACCAGGGCCAGATGCATTGGTTCGAGCCTGTCATCCCAGCACTTTGGGAGGTGAAGGCAAAAGGATTGCCTGAACTCAGGGGTTCAGAACCAGCCTGAGCAACATGGTGAGACCTTGTCTTTGCAATAAATAAATAAATAAAAATTAGCCAGATGTGGTGGCACATGCCTGTGGTTCCAGCTACTTGGAAGACTGAGGCAAAAGGATCACCTGAGCCCAGCAGGTCGAGGCTGCGGTGGCAGTGAGTGTGCCATTGCACTCCAGCCTGGGCAACAGAGTGAGACTCCAACTCAAAAAAAAAAAAAAAAAAAGATGCACCAGATGCTAAATAAGATTTTTTAAAATAAATGACAAAACCTCCCATGTCTTCGTGAAATGTCAGAACAATAATAAAGACAAAATTCTAAAAGGTTGAAAATAGGGGAGGGATATTAGATTAATTAAGAAAGAATGAAACAAGGTGAATGTACTTAATGCCACTGGATTAACACATAAAATGATTAAAATGGTAAATTTTGTGTTATATATATTTACCCCAATTAGATAAAAATATATAGAGAGAGATTTTTTAAAAATAAAGACTGATCAGTTGTCCGTCCTACCCAGGCAATCTACAGATTCAATGCAATATCCATCAAATTATGAACATCGTTTTTCATAGACCTGAAATGACAATACAGAAATTCACGTGGAAACAAAAAAGAGCATAAATAGTCGAAACAATCCTCAGCAAAAGGAACAAAGTGGGAGGTATCACACTTCCAGACTTTTGATTTTATTACAAGGCTACAGTAACGAAATGGCATGGTATTGGTACAGGAACAGGCACATGGACCAATGGAACAGGACAGATATTCCTGAATTGAAAACACAGTCTCTCAACCAACTCATCTTTGACAAAGCCATCAATAACAATAATTGAAGAAAGGAGACCATATTTAGCAAATGGTACTGCGAAAACTGGTTAACCACATGCAGAAGAGTGAAACTGGACTCCTATCTATTACCATACACAAACTTCAACTCAAAATGGATCAAAGACCTAAACATCAAACTATAAGAGTCTTAGAAGAAAACATAGAAATCACCCTTCTGGACATTGAAGTAGGCAATGAATCCGTGACCAAGTCCCCAAAACAAAATGCAACAAAGCTAAGATACACAGGTGGGACACCTCATCAAACTAAAAAGCTTTTTGCACAACAAAAGAGACCATCTAGAGAGTAAAGAAACAACCTACAGAATGGGAAAAAATATTTGCAAATTATGCACCTGACAAAGACCTGACATCCAGGATCTACAAGAAACTCAAATAAACTGAAAGGAAAAAACAAACAACCCCATTAAAAAGTGGGGGCAAAAGTGGACAAAGGACATGAACAGACACTTCTCGGAGGATGACATACAAGCAGCCAACAGACACATGAAAAATGCTCACCCTCACCGATCATCTGAGAAATGCAAATCAAAACGACAATGAATTGAGATACCACCTAACTCCAGTAAGGATGGCTATCATTAAGAAGTCACAAAACAACAGATGCTGGTGTAGGTGTGGGGAAAAGGGAATACTTCTGCACTGTTTTTGGGAATGTAAGCTAGTTCAACCTCTATGGAAAGCAGTGTGGTGATTGCTAAAAGAACTGAAAATTGATCTTCCATATGACCCAGGAATCCCTCTCATGGAGAGGGATTTCTGTCCCAGAGGAACATAAATCACTCTACAAAAAAATACACCTGCACACGCATGTTTATTGCTGCACTATTCACAATAGCTAAAACATGAAACCAGCTGAGAAACCCATTGAAAGTAGACTGGTTAAAGAAAATGTGGTACACATACATGATGGAATACCACTCAGTCATAAAGAACAAAATCACGGCCTTCACAGCAACTTGGATGCAGTAAGAAACCATCGTACAGAAACAAAGAACTGAACACTGCATGTTCTCATTCCTAAGTGACCCTGAACACTAGTTACATTAGCACAAAGATGAGATCAGCAGTCACTGGGCACTGCTAGGGGAGGGAGGGAGGCAGGAGGATGGGGGGAACATGGCAATACAATGGATACTGGTCCACTACCAGGGGGAGTGAGGGTCAGCTAGAAGCCCAAACTTCACATAGCCCACCTATGTAGTAAATCCTCACTTGTACCCCACAACTCTAAAATAAAGTTTTTTTAAAAGAATGATCAGATGAACAACAGACTTCTCATCTGCAACGTCATACACAAAAGACAATGGAACAACGTTTGCAAAATTCTGAGGGAAAATAACTTTCGAGCCTCAACTTCACCACCCTGCTAAACTGTACTGCAGGGGGAAGAGAAAGTCGAAAATATTTTCAGACATGCATAGATCCAGGAGGTTTATCACCCAGAAGCTCATTCCCCCTCTGAAAGAGGTATCAGAGGCTATCCTCAATCAAGAATCAACATCAATCCAAGAAAAAGAAAAGGGAAAGCAATTCGCAATGTTGAATAATCAATACAATTAATTAAGGTTAAATAAGTATTGTGGTTGTGTTTTAATATAGGGATAACCTGGAAGTAACACCCCATGTCAAAGTAGAGCAAGCAGGGGAGAGGAGGAAGGGTGAGGAAGGATGTGAGAAAAGGTGCTGCTCGTCTCTTCAGGTTAGGATATGCTCAACTTCAGACATCAGAACTCGTGTTAGAGGAATACCCATTAAAATGTGTACATTAAAATTTAAGGGCATCTGGGCCACGTGTAGTGGCTCACACCTGTCATCCCAGCACTGTGGGAGGCCTGAACCCAGGGGTTCGAGACCAGCCTGGGCAACATAGCAAGATTTCATCTCTACAGTAAATTAAAAAATGAGCCAGGCATGGTAGTGTGTGAGCCAGTAGCCCCAGATACTTGGAAGGCTGAGGCAGAAGGATTGCCTGAGCCCAGCAGGTTAAGACTATGGTGGCCCTCGCTGTGTCACTGTGCTCCGGCCAAGGTGACAGAGTGAGACTCTATCTAAAAAAAAAAACAAACTAAAAGTAAGGTCATTTGAAGTGACAAATATACAAATGAAAGGCAATGGACCTTATTGGTCATCGGGCCAACACATATTAAAACCACGACACACACTCCACACACTTGCCAGAATGGAAGAACAGAAAACACAATGTTGGTGCGGGTGGGGATGTGGAACAACAGGCATGCTCACTCCTTGCTGGAAGGAGTGCAAATCAGGGCAAACACTGTGTAAAGCTGTTTGGCATTTTCTTCCAAGGCTGAGGATGTGCCTGCCCTGAGAGCCGGCAATTCCGCTCTGTGAGAAATAAAGCCATGCGTCCACCAAAAGAAATGCACAGACATATCCAGAGCAGCACTGTCCAGGCAGCCTCAAGCTGGAAAAAAAGCAAATGTCCATCAACAGCACCATGCATAAACGAGCACAGTGTGTTCATGCGCTCTCACCCCTCACAGAAGAGAGAGAGGAGGGAGCCCCAGTCGCCTGCGACAGCTCATCCCCATGACTGGCAAGAAAAGGCCTTTTGGCCACTCGCCACTCATCCAGTAGTTTGACGGAGCCTGCTTTATGCCAGACGCTGGTCTTGGTGCTGGATAAGGCCCCATCAAACAAGACAGGTGAGGTTCCAGACTCACTGAGGACTCGTTCTGATGAGGAAGGTAGGTCGTGCATGCGAATGAATGATCAGCCTGTTCTTCGCCTCCCCGCCGTGCCTCTGGTGCCAACTTCCTGCCCACACTCTGCCGGACCCAATTCTTCGCCACCACCCTACCCCTTCAGGCATCCTACTTCTGCACGTGCGGTTCCCTCTGCCTGGAATCCTTCCTTCCCTGGCTTCCTCCAGCCCCCTCTCAGACCCCTCCCATTCCTCAGTGATCCACTTTAAATATCACATAGCCACGAAAGCCCCCACCTTGTCTCACAAGAGAATGCTGCGTATTCTAGTAACATTGGCCACTTTGCCAGTTTGCACGATGCCTTTTTCACGTTTGATCATACCAAAAAGCTTGGCACGGAGAATAAGAAAGCCATGCTGCCGAAGCTCAAAATAGAGGAAATGGAAACCCTTAAGGCTCTCTGGTGTTGACATCTCCTCCCTCCCTGCCAATACCCTGATACTCCAGCCTGTGACGTCAGAGCCCGACACCATCCCCCGACACCCGGCACAGGCTCCAGGACCTGTGTACGCATCTTGTCGCTCAGCAGCTGCGGCCGTGCCTCCATCCCTCTGTGTATCCCTAAGGCCTCACCAGTGACAGATACAAGTCAATGTTTTCAAATGTGTTCAACAAGGGCTAACAAAGTTAAAGGTGCACTTGACAACCCTCCTGCGACTAGGACTAGAGAGCCGACAGACAGCTCTTCGTCTGACAACGCAGGAATCTCAGGACTCATAATTTTCCATTAACTTTTAATTTCACTTATTAGCACCAATTTGTATTGGTCTGCAGTTTGTGAGGTACGTGACCGTCCTCTGTGTTTCTCTGAAATTCTTCTGGAACTCAGATATTTCTCGTTGAATAAGTAGGGCTTTGTCCTCATCTGTGTGAACCCAAGAGAATATCTGAGAGCTTGTGTGTTGTAGTTCCAGGGGAACGAGAAGAAAAAGGGGGGCTGACCTTAGCAAAGGAAGAAAGGGGCAAAAAGTGAATTGTATTTATAAGCCTCGTGAGTCTGTATTATTTCTAAGGAAAATGTTTTTTTAAAACCCACAGATCTCAGGGGGGAGTGAAGCAGACTGTAGCACCATTGTTATAAAATCTAGCATTTTCTCTCAGCATACCTAGGTGCCCACAGCCCCTGTCCAGAGTCATATCCTGAAAAGGACGCGGGTCACACATTCACTTGGGGCCCAGATGTATTTCCTAAAAGATCAATAAGTTGACATCTTCCAAACTGAATTACATGCTAGTACAATGAACGCGTACTCTATGTGTTAATGACCTGATCTCTAAGTGTTAGCAGACACGTGCACTTTTGAGGAGGGTTTGCCACAACTGCACCCCTCAGCATGTCCTGAACCACTCCTGATGCCTGCACTCAGACAGAAGAGAGAACAAGAAAAATCACTGGCTTCGCAGGTCACTCTTGCTGTCTTCTGTTCTTTTAAAAGCACAGGACCAGAGTCCCAGGAAAGGCATGCCACTGTGAAAAGACAGAGCCCTGTGAAACTTGCATCTATCTGTGCATTCTGCTTTTTAGTAAGACAAGAGTGGACTTTGGAGTCACACAGCCCTAGGTTAAAGACCCACTTCTTGGCACACAACCTGCGTGAACGTTCAGCAAATCACTTGAGCCTCTGTTTCCTCATCCTCTGTTTCCTCATCAGAAGAATGGGTGGTGGTCAGAATTCCACAAGATGGCATACATTCTAGGCATTGCTCTGGGCATCATAAAACAATTATACATATACTGTACTCTGGGCATTGACTATTCACCCACTACTCACCGCTGTGATAAATACTTCCAGTTTGCCTTTCATAACACTTGCACCAATTTACACATCCATGCATGGTGTTGGAGAGCTCCTTTCTCCTCCCTCTCTGCTAACTCTGCAGGATGTAATTAAGGGTAGTCTCTTTCCTTTCTGTTATTTATCTGAATATTATAGTTTTTACAATGAACCTTCTTGCTTCAGAAATGAGATGTTATTTACATTTTAATGCCCAGTATCTTTTACCCGATCTAAGGAAACACAAGGTACAAAAAAAAAAACACAGAACACCAGTCCCTCCACACCACTCTTCCTAAGACCTTTTCACAGCTGCTCCTATTAACTAGATTATTTTTTCTTTCCTTCTTTGTATAGATAATTGTCTAGATAATTGCTACTCACCTTCGGACCTCAGAGCCTTGATGAAGTCACATTCCCACTTACACCTGATTCTTTTTATTTAGCACAGATGTATTTTTTCGCAATCATTCTGCATTGAGGTATAATTTACCACCAAAAAAAAAAAAATTCATCTTTGTAAAGGATACAATTCAGCAATTTTAGTACCTGGTAGTCCCCCCCATTTGAAGTTTTACTTTAGGGGATTTCAGTTCCCCGCAGTCAACTGTGGTCCAAAAATATGAGGTGGAAAATGACAGAAAGGCACAATTCATAAGTTTTCGATTGTGCAGTGCTCTGAGCAGTATGAGAGAAGTCAGAAGTCTCCCTTTGCCCAGCGTCTCCATGCTGTCTTCCCCCCAGGCCCAACAATCACTTGGTAACCTTGGCCATCAGATCGGCTGCTGCGGTATGGTAGTGCTGCGTTCAAGGCCCCCAACTTTATTTCAGGATGGCCCCGACACCCAAGCATAGTGGTGCTGGCATCTTGTTCCAGTTTTCTATTTTATTATTAGCGACTGCTGTTAATCTCTTACTGTGCCTCATTTATGAATTAAACTTTGTCATAGGAATATGCGTAGGAAAAAACATAGTATGTACAAGGTTCAGCATCATCCACAGTTTCAGGCAACCACAGGGCTCTCAGAACATATCCACCGAGGCCAAGGAGGGGAGCTATATTCACAACACTGGACAGCCATCATCACTTTAATTTCAGGACCTTTTCATCGGCCCCAAAAGAAAGCCCAGGCACATTAGCAGTCACCCCACCCCCCACCCCCTCCCCACCCCCCGTCACTGGCAGCCACTAGTCTATTTTTGGTCTACAGATTTACCAGTTCTGTACATTCCATGTAAACGATATCATACAACACGTATCCCTTTTTGTCTGGCTTCCTTCATTTAGCATAATGTGTTCAAGGTTCATCCCTGTAGTAACACGGTCAGTACTTCCTTTCTTTTCATGGTTGGATACTATTCCATCGTATGGATGCACCACATCCTGTCTATCCTATCCGTAGTTGATGGACATTTGGGTTGCTGACTTTGGGGCTATTATAAATAATGCGACCATGAACAACTGTGTACAAGTTTGTGTGTAAAGGCACATTTTTGGTTTTCTTGGGTATATGAGTGGAGTAGCTGGGTCATATGGTAATTCTATGTTTAAGAGCCGCCAAACTGGTCTCCAGAGCAGCTGCATAAGTTTACATTCCTCCCATCTGTGGACGAGAGTTTCAGTTTCTCCACATCCTCACCTTGTTGTTGGCTATCTCTTGTAATCCAGCTACCCTCAAGAGTCTGAAGTGTTATTTCACTGTGGCTCTGATCAGCGTTTCCCTAATGAGTAAAGGTGTTGAGCATCTTCTCATGTGATTACTGGCCATCTGCACGGTTTTTTGTGTGTGAAGAAGTGTCTATTCAAATCCCATTATGATCTGAGTGTTGCTGCCCCACCAAAATTCTGTGTTGAGACCTACTGCCCAATGTGATAGTAGTTAAGAGGTGGGAAGTGATGAAGTCATGAGGTTCTGTCCTCACGAATGGAATTCGCTGCCTTATAAGAGAAGCTGAAGGGAGCACTCTTGTCCCTTTGGCCTTATGAGGCCGCCACGAGAAGGAGCCATCTGTGAAGAAGGGTGCCCTCACCAGACATCGAATCTCCCAGAGTCCTCAACTTGGAGTTTCCAGCCTCCAGAGCTGTGTGCAACAAGTCTCTGTTGCTTATAAATTGCCCAGTTTAAGGTGTTTTTGTTACAGTGGCAGGAATAGACTAAGACAAATTTTTTGCCTGTTTTTAAATTCTGTTACTTTTCCTTTATTGAGTTGGGAGAATTCTGTATATATTGTGGGACAGAATATTATGCAGCCGTTGAAAACTACATCTTCAATAACATGTAATGATTTGGAGGATCGAAGAGCCTGATCTCAAGTTTGCATAAATAAAGATAAAACAGAGCCTTTGGGAGGCTGAGGTGAGTGGATTGCCTGAGCCCGCGGGTTCGAGACCCGCCTGGGCAAGCAAGACCTCATCTCTACAATAAATCAAAAAATCAGACGGGAGTGGTAGCGGGCGCCTGTAGTTCCGGCTACTAGGAAGGCTGAGGCGGAAGGATCGCCAGAGCCCAGCAGGACGAGGCTGCGGTGGCCGGGAGTGGCCACTGCACTCCAGTCTGGGCGACAGAGTGAGATTACAACTAAAAAAAAAAAAAAACCCATAAAAATCAAAGAACAAAACAAACAGAAAATAGAAAATTGGAGGAAAATAAAATTAA